>CAJUYH010002242.1:19799-41320 GCA_910591685.1 Galerucella tenella | reverse complement strand
GCCAAACAGAACCAAAGTGGACTAAAGGAGTCACAATGGAATATCCCCCTATTATTCTCATCTTAAGTTTACACTTGCTGAGTCCTTGCTGGTAATGTTCACCTATCCCGAACGTGTGTAAACGCAAATGGGATTAGGCTCAGCAGTTACATGATTTATAAATTTATGGATATTGTGACAAATATTCAAAATTGCAACTTCCTGCAGATCGATGTATGTGTCTTTGTAGAGACCTAACTTGGTGAGGATGTCTGGTAGTGTATTTATTATCATCAGTGTCATTATCTTAAGTTTTCTATCCTGAGCAAATGGGATTAGGCTCATCAGTAACATACAAGACTTAGAAATTTACGCATGTATTTTTGTGAAATTGTAGTTTGGTGAGGCTGCCTTGTAGATTTTTGGGAATTAGTCCCGTAGATAAAACGATGACCGGTGACACCTCTATTATCATTATTGTCGTCAGTATTAGAGTTTGTTCAGCCATCCTTTGCCGTTACGTCATACATTGTCCAGCTTGCTCTCTCATTCAAGAAATGGATGAGACGGAATTATGACATCATTAACGTATTTCTTATCTTAGGTCGACATAAATTTATCTGTTACTTTTGACAGTTCAGTTGTCATATTTTGAAAACAGTTCTTAACATATATGTCTTTGATTATAATTTTGAGGTTAAGTGTGAAATAACATTCAAGTAATATAAGACATACGTAAAACAGCAGAATACGTCACCCATTATGACGTAACGGCAAAGGATGGCTGAAGAAACTCTACTAACGAATGGGTGAAAGATATTTTCCAATATATAGATATTTGTAAGTATGTTTTCAAAATATATAAAAGTAAAGATACCGGGTATATACAATTCGCATCGGGCACAAATGTAAATTTAAGCAAATGAAGTCGCAACGCCTTTGGTATATGTGAAGTATATGAGAAGAGAGACATTTTAAGTAAAACACAGTGGATTAGTGGTTTTAAAACCTCAAGTTTGCGGAATTAGGTAAGTTCTTGACTAAATCCAAGCTACATGCCATATAAGAATGGATTAACATAAACATACAGATAAAACTAACTACAGCTTTCTTCATGATTTATACAGAAAATTTAGAATCGCATTGTCGACTTTAAGATGCTAGTTGAATAACTTTCTTCAGTTTTTAATCCCTCAGTTGGTATACCTAGCACCTAGGACACAATCCAATCATAACAACTTATTTATTAAGCGAAAATATATAGATGAAAACTTATTTGAATTGGCCGTTCATTTAAAATGAATTAAGAATAATTGTGAATTTCTTGCGTGCAACATTCATCCCACCTCTGACATTTTTAGGTTACATAGTATGGCAAGACGAACTTGTGGGAAAACATGGGAGTTGAGTTCGCGAATGATACACTGGATATACAGTGTAGTGGTTAAACCCATAATAACATATGCGTCTTTGGTCTGGTGGACAAAGACGACACAAAAGAATGCAATGATAAGACTAGGCAAGGTGCAAAGACTTGCTTGTCTCAGTATTGCAGGGTGCATAAGAAGCACGCCAACGGCAGCACTAGAAGCCTTATTTGGCCTTCCTCCATTACACCTCGTGATCATGGGAGGAGCAAGGATGGGGCTATTTAGGCAGCGAAATAACCTGAGCAACAAAATAGTTAGATCAGGACACATATCCATTAAGGATAAGTGGAGCCATTTTAGATATGAAAACAGAATATAGAGCCACTAAACTCCTCCCCAGTCCCAAATATTAGGTAGAAATACCTCACAGAAAGGACTGGCAAGACCCAAGCAGACTGAAGCTTCCCCGAGGAGAGACCTGGTACACAGACGGGTCACAGACTGGGGAAGGGACAGGAGCAGGTGTGTATAGTGAAATGAGAAGCCAGGCAGCCCTTGCAGCTTTAAACAGCCGCAAGGTACCATCCAAACTGGTAGAAGAATGCCAGAAAGAACTAAATAAATAAAATTCGTGTGGGTGCCGGAACATAACGGTATTTCTGGAAATGAACAAGCTGATGAACTCGCGAGAAGAGGTTCAGCAACAGCATATGTTGGACCAGAACCAGCTCTTGGGACCACAAAAAAGGTAGTCCGAGGGCAAATACAAAAATGGGTACAAAGCCAACATAGACTTCAGTGGAGGAACACTCCAAAGCAGGTACACAGTAAAACCTTCATAGGTGACACATGTGTAAAACGGGCCAAAAAACTACTGAATATCAGTAGGAATAAGCTAAGAATTATTACAGGTTATTTAACGGGTCATAACCCGGTAAAAGATCACCTGCATAAAATAGGGTTATATAACGGGGACCTCAGCTGCAGACTTTGTGGCATGGAGACCGAGACCGTAACCCATATCTTATCTGACTGTGAGGCACTGGACTCGAGGAGACAAACAATCTTCGGAGAAGCCAATGTGCCACCCGAAGTATATGGCACACATCCAATGGACCTATATCGTCTACTCGAAGGTACGGGGATAACTGGATGGGTGGAATAAATGTGGGAGTAGAGTACAATAAGCCAACAGGCTGCATTGCTCCTGGTATCAGAACGGCTCCCAAACACACACAAAAAAAACACTGAATTTCATTTTTTCAAACGAAAGTATATCAAGTGTATTCAAATGATCACCCAGTATGTAAAAACAGTTTCCACAAATAGCAAATTATGTTAGACCTGGTAACTATACCAAAATATTTCTTTCACGTTAACCCTTTTGTGTGTAGAAAATGTATATTTTATGTTTCTTGCATTCGTATTGTTCCTTAAAATGAGAAATACTCAACAAAACTAACAATTAAGTGGTGAAAGTAAAACCAATTTTTAATAACAGCAACATATGGTCACGACAACTCGAAAAAAAAATCTTCCAATAATTGGTATATACCTATAATCAATAATAACAATGGGAATAATAAATCATGTCGTTAACAACTATACAGACCGAATTATTAATTCATAAAATAATGGGAGCTTCCGGTTTATTGAATATCCATCAATTTCGGGTTTTTGTTAATAATATACAATGAATTTCGTAACAAAACAATAATGCACTGTATAAACTGGTCTTATCAATGAATTATTATAATTACATAACAAATGTTTATTGTTTTTAAGATACAATAGTTTTTTAAAAATACCCCCCAATCTCTACTACGTCTGGTCTCTCTAGCACATTCTGTTCAACCATATGATCATTACTTAAGATAATATGACATTAGGACACACTTCTTAGCCGATTTTAGGCTTTGGTTATCAGTTGAACACAATTCGCAAATTCTTACCCTTTGGTAAGGTAACCCTGAAGCATAGATAAAACATGAAGTACCCTGAGGTATCCCAGACAAAGCTAAATATCCTTTAGATTGGTAACAGCAGAGCGTCCTTTCTTATAACCATGCTGATCTACTGATATCTGCCTATTAACTGAAAAAGACATACTCACCGTTTTTGTTTTCTTCCATTGCGTTTAATCATAACTTCTAAATAAAATCCGTAAGATGAATAAGACAGACTTATGCAATTTCGAAGGGAGAAAAAAGGATATGTATTCAGTTTTCAGCGATTCTAAAAAGTCTTTGACCAGCGAAGTTTTTATTTAAATGTCAGTTATGTCACTTTGTCAATTCAAACTGACAATATGAATTATAAGAAGCAATTTTTCGGTTTTTTGCGTCCTCAAGCAAACAAAAATGGTACTTAATCGATTAGATTATTCAGAGGATAAATGAAGAAGTGGAAATTCGCCAACCAGTGTGCAGAAAACATCAACCATAATTATTTTTCCCGGGAATATTTGTAATTGAAACGTGAACTTTGCGTTCAGCCTTTCAGCTTTCGTATTTATCATTGAATTTCTTCAGAATTTTGGTTTTTGGTGGAATATAATAGTCCATATATATTTCCTAAAAATATTGCTTTACAAATATTTAATAAATTATTCCACTTTTGTGATTTGTGGTGGAATAAACTAATGATCCAAAAATCAAAATTCTCAAGATATTTTACCGCGAAATTTAAAATTTTGAACTGTCTTAAAATAAGAATGAGAAATGTTCCGGCAGGCCTTCTCTCATGGTCTGTCGACAAAGCAGCATAAGTGGAACTGTGCAGTAATCCATTGATTAAATTTTTTCTACCTGTTTAAAAATAAAAGATGCCGTTTCACCTCAAGAATCTGGATTACTGCTTCTTGGAGCACAGTTATTGGAGTTCCCATACAAGTTCCTGGAAAGAACAGCTCCTGGGAAAAACAGTTTCTTGGAGCACAGTTTCCTTGGATATAAAACAGTTCTAGAGATACAATTTCTGGGAATAACAGTTCTTGGAAAGTCTGACTGTTTCTGGGGCACAAGCTCCTGTTTGACAATCAATTTTTCTGGGTCACAGTTCCTGTTAAACTGGAAAGTTTCTTAAATATCGTTCCTGCAGTAAATCCGTAGTACCTACATCGACAGCTACATCATCTTCATCTTCAAACAACTGTATTATTGTGCTAAGTATTTTTTTTGTATTCGCTACTAATAGCTTTTCCTGTTTTCCTAGTTATGCCAAAATTAATTTGTTTTTCTTAAGATTAATAAGGTTACAAAGCCCTGCGAACTGGCTTATTTTACCTCCAAATTTAATAGGTTAGTTAGGCAAGAACCTGCATTATTCACTTTCAATTTTTTTTCGTCATTCAACATCATAATTTAATTGAGCAACTTTTGGTTTCATTGGCGCTCAACTTTAAATACTGTTTCATTGGCGCTCTACGTCAATCAACAATGCGGTTTCATAATCTCACATTTTGGTAACCTCTGTGTCTTCTGATTTTATACATATGGTTAGTGATCTTTCAATCCGCACGATAAGAGCGCTCTTGACTATACCTGTAACATATCCAAGCTCAAATACACAAAATATTCGCATATTCGCATAAATTTGATTTTTATTTTTTAATAATATTGTTCTGTCTGTATAAAGAATAAAAATGTAACGACAAGAAAGAGAGCGAGAAAACCTTTAAAATCCGCCGTTAATGAGGAGAAGTCATTTGAGGGTATATACCGACCCCGAACAGCAAACGGGGGTGTTCAGGGGCTACTTCACTCAATACTTTACCTTATTTCGTCTACACTTCTCGCCGCGCATCGCCCTTTCTTTTCCCTTCAAACTGTAGGATGGAAAGAGAATGGGGGGTGGAAATATTTTAGGTGGTTGTTGCTATGTTTACTTCAGTAAATCATTAACTGAGTAGAGAATATAAAAAGAAACATTAATTTGGTGGTGATGTAATGGATATCCGTTTTTAAGAATGACATGTTTATAAAATGTTTATAAAATGTGTCCAGCATTTTCGTATTCTGGAATACAGGATGTTTTGAGGGAAGAAATGCAGTGATTTTTAACGTCACCCCCTCCCCAGACGGTGTTTTTGAAAACCTACTGTGGAGATTCCATCATAGTACATGCTTAGAAGCCAATCATATTATCAAAGTTGTTAAAATATATTATAAATAAAATAGCAGAAGGATTATGAGTGAAACTCCGTCGTACTCAGCATAGGAAATGCCGTAGGGCTTAATTCAAGTGTGGCAACTTTCTTTCGTGGCTCAGCTCAACGAATACACCTCAGAGACGAAATGCAAGCTCATCTGCCAAAGGAAAAACAGAATAAATTGAAAAGAAATGTGTGAAACCAGATGGGTTGCAAAGATACACATTCGAAAAACTTTTCAATAAGGCTATGGCCGTTGCAAATGAAATGTGACCTGGTCAGAATGTCATCCAGGTTCCCTAGCGCTTCCAATTGGACAGCTGCAAAAGTTGCTGTCCCATAACTTCAGTGAAGAAGATGAAGAGGATGTTATGCAAGGCGCTGAAGTATATAAAGAAGCGAGAAGCTCTTCCTTGAGGGAAGAGCTGAAGATTTGGTAACAGATGAGAAAAAATATCCCAATATCTCCAAATATTAGAACTCTTGGCAGCTGGAGTGTCTTTAATGGCATATCCAACGAGATGATGCTAATGAAGGGCTGGAAGCATGAAAGAAAACTGTCTTTATTAACCATTTCATGTTAGTATTATACTTTTTTTGCCTATCTGTCCCTTGTGATTCTTCCACAAAAAAACCTAGATCCGATCATGATATGATGTTTTTGATAAAATGTTCTCAATTCGTACATTATCTTCCTGATACTGACTAGCATTTAAATAATAATCTTCAAAATACAATACTTTATCTACGATTATAACAACAAATACCTACTTAGATGCAAGTACAGGCAAAAAGTTTATTAACCAATCTTAACAATAACAGTACCTAATTATTTTATTTATAAATTAAAATAACTATGATGTTGAAACAACCATTAGGCTGAACAGGTGAAGGGGTAGTTTTATACGAAGAGAACGTTTATTTCATTAAATAACAACATAATAACATAAAGTAAAGTCAAATCACAGTTAATTGAGAAATCCATCACCGCCGTCTAGCGTGGTACAATTTAAAAAAAGTAAAGACTCCTCCTAGGGGAAGGTAAAGATCTAATTTAAATGGCAAGTCTTAGATCGCTAGATAAGTTGATCTAGATTAATTAATGAAAGTATTTTCCAGGGCCAATTTATCTTAGAATTAAGATTAAGATGTCTCAAAATGTCTTAGTCTTAATTTGTCACTCCCTCGCTCACGCCTCTGCTGCTCCGTTTCTTTTCTTGGTTCTTTCCTTGTATCTTTACAACGGCGTTCGCCATTACCTCGCAGGCCTCCGTATTTGAATTGTAAATGAAATTCTATGGGATTTATTGATTTTTCTTTCTTACAGAATTTGTTTTCGGGTAGGAGCTTCGTTATTCTCTGGCTTTCTTATGTAACCGATGCTTTAGTCTTGCTTGGGAATGAAAATCTGGAAACAAAAAAAAAATTAATTAGAAGAAAGTTTTTGGCGCCTATTAGTCAAAATAAGAAGTTATTGTAGGGATGTGAAAGCCGTAAATGTACACCAATATTTAGCTAGCGCCTCGGCAGATAACAATATTATCCTGAGGTGGGTTTAAGGGCACGACAGGAGTAAAGGTAATTGCATTGTCGATTCTTTAGCCAGGGAAGCGGCTGGACTAAAAATTTTAGGGCCCAACGACTTCGACAATTGCGGAACTGGCCAAACGTTACACCCATGCTCAATCCCTTGAGGGATGGGATGAAATCAAAGGATGCAGACTTGCCAGGATTACCCTGGGAAGCTGGCACCGAAGAAATATTTGGCGATGACCAGGAATAGCCTACGTTTAACAGTAGGATTTCTGACTGGGCACTGTCAACTAAGGAAACACCTCCATACTATGGGGCTAGTGGCCACACCTCTATGCAGGATGTGTGAACAGGAAGATGAAACTGTCAGGCATGTCTTATGCGGTTTTCCGGAGTGTCCGTCAATAAGAGAGTCTTGGCCTACACCTGCCGATATGAAGGAGATATCTCCTTGTGACCTGTCCACCTTCCTGGGAAGGACGATGGACGATGACCTAGGAGCACAACTCCTCTGAAGGATGTACAATGGGTCACATGTGCCCTGTTGTGAGCCTACACTCACCCTCCCTACTCTACAAATACAGATACAGGAACCGCAAATGTACTTGCAAGAAATGAATTGAATGTTACTATTTTCAGTTCCAACTTCACACAAAAGCATTGCCATCTTCAGGACATTACAGTGAATGAAGGAATAGTATATTATTTACCTTGTTGGGAAAGCATAACATTCCTGGACGATTTAGCTACACAGAGTCCAGGAATTCGACTTTTCCTACGAGATAATCACAATATTTTTCCGCAAATCTTTCAAAATACGACAGAAATTCGTAATAAAATTACTTGGGTTAATATGGCAACGTATTAATATTGATTTGTCAAACTTGACGCATATCTATTCGCGAAAACGAGCAAAATTGGAATGGGGAAAACAAACCAAATCGCCATTACAGTACGTGTATTGGAACAAATGGGGGTTAGCCACAGATTATCTGGGTTAGCATTGTTTTCCCCATTCCACTGACAGCTTTGACATAAACTACAGCGCCCACTATCGGAAACATTTTCGCGAATAAATTTAATTGCTGATGTTCTTGAGAGTAAAATGATTAGTGATGATGAATTTTCCATTTCTGGGACCCCTCCAGAGCTGGTTGAGGCAGTGGATACTGCTTCATTAAAATTATTAATTCCTCATAAACACTGTCTTTATAATAATTTATATAGAACACTGAAAACTGTAAGGAAATATCATTTGCGGAAAAGACTGTTACTGCTGGTTTCAAAAAACAGCGCCCAACGTCGAAAAACTAAAACGTGATCAAAATACTTTTGTATCGGTATAATAACATTGTTGGAATTCAAAACAGCACGCCTCTGACGCTGCACATGTTTTTACTATAGATATGCTAATATTAAATATTAAAGATGCTAATAAGGACAAAAACATTACATTGAAGTTTATTTAATTAAAACTAGCACTTTAATTAAAACCATCCAGAAAAGAGACTGAAATGTAAACGATACGACCTTAATATGACTTCGGCATTTCTTCCTGCTCTCTTCTATTTTAAACATTGGCGGCGTATTGATATTTCAAATATCTTCAAAAGAATAATAAGATTTAAGGGAATCCCCTGAAAATAAATCGCCTCAAGCAATATCAACTCTCTTTTAGTTATTTTATCTAAACAGGACCCCATTTCTCGACTACTTAAGTAATTTCCAGAGCTCACATCCAATAAGAATACAAAATACCTATAGACCATAACCATTCTAGGATTTTGACGGGTCGTCCATATTGGGCTGGGTACCTCGATCAGCTTGTGTTGAAGTTTGTGTGTTTTGGCATGTGATGTATGTCAGTTGGTTGTCAGACAAACTCTCTATCTTTCAATCTCAATGTTTAAATAATAAAAACTTTACAAATAACACTTGGAACAATCAGTTAACTATCTCTGAGTTGAATGAAATGATAAGTGAAATCTCAGACAAAGAAAAAAGCACAGCTAAAAATCGAAAAACAGGATACCGTAACTCTTCCTCTTCGCTCTACAATTTATGACATTTTAAATAATTTCAATAGCTAATTGTGAATTAAAGTCTAAATATCATCCGTTGTTAAACCACCTCCTCACTTCTCTTAGACATGAGACAACCTGGGAGATGCCACAAGACGGTATGATGGGAAAGTATAAGTTTTCAAAGAAATTTGTTACGGAATTAAGCAACAAGAGGAATGGGACCCAAATACCATTACCAGATTTGGAGAGAATGCCATTCAATGGTACACAGACGGCTCAAAAGCAATAGAAGGAACTGGGATAGGGGTGTTCGGGACAGGAACCTAACACTCTGAAAGCTTGGGAAAAACCCCAAGTATCTTTGAAGCGGAAATCCACGCGCCCAGTTCAATATTGATAAAGCATACAGAAGACAAAGGATTATCATAATGTCGGATAGTCAAGCAACCATTAAAGCACTGAGCTCTTGTGCAATCAGTTCCAAAATGGCGTGGGAATGTCAAGACAAACTCAATGAACTAGGCGAGAACAATATAGTCACCTTACTATGGATTTCAGGATACACTGGAATATAAGGAAATGAAATAGCAGATGAACTAGCAAAGAGGGGGACTGAAATACCTTTCTGGGGATCTGAACCCTTTTGCGGAATCAGCCCCAATGTAATATTGGAAGAAATAGGTAAAGCCGAGAAAAAGAGAAGAACTGACCATTGGAAAGATCTAGTAGGGCTTATACAATCAAATACTCTTCTGGGTGACTACAACCTGTTGAGATCAAATGAATGCATTAGTCAAAGTAAAACTGCGCTAAGACTTAACAGAAATCCTAACGGGACATGTGCTGTATGCCGGAGAGCACAGTCCGTGTATTTACACATCAGCGGGGTGACAAATTATTCAATATCTTTGTGAAAAATGCATATTTTCTCATGATTCAAAATTCATGTGAAAGAGGAATTCTGCTGCTATCATACCCTGTGAATTGAGTCACGCTTGACTCTTTTGGCCATATCGGAACACGGGTCAAACTTTCTGCTCCCGGGCAATTTTGACCTCGCCAGGAATTTGTTCCTATTTTTTTGTATTGCACTAATTTACTTTAAATTTTCTTGATGATGGGTCCTCATAAGGTCCTTCGTCATCCCTGAGATTTGTATACCCTAATTTTTTTTAATTTTCATTTAATCGTTGTTTATTGAATCCCAAATGTTTGCTGTTTTTGGATCGCGGGGAAATTTTGTGAACAACCATCAATTAAAAAATTATACATGATCCGATTGGTCTCTATGATACATCATTTAAAAGCTAAGAATGTCTACCTTTCGATTGTGCAATTACTTTTTTTTGACGAAGTCGTCCATTTTTCAATAAAATTAGAAAGCGCGGGCTCAAGGGAAAAACGCATTTTTTTTTTGGTGTTTTTTTCTCCCTGCTTTTTATTTCCCACATTTTAACACCTCAACTAGTGTAACGGGGGAATTCCCACCTTTTGTGTCGTTTGCTCATCTTTTTGTGGTTCGTGTGAGTCACGCCAGTGTTCGAATTATGAAGACAGCGATAATATGTTATCCCAAGAGGTAGAATTAGAGGAAACTGTGGACTCAAAAGAAGTTGTTGACGGGGTAGAACTAGAGGGAGCTCTAGACCCAGAAGAAGTTCTTGACCAAGAATCAGATGATGACTGGTGACGAACAGATTTATGTCATAATTGCAATGTATTTTTATATATGTACTTTTTTCATCAATTCACGGACAATTAACCCGCGAATCTCTTGTACTTTTGTTAAAAATTTTCTATGTAATATTTTAGTCTATAATGTATTATTCTTGTATCATTTTATATTGGGTTCCCTCGTTGATAAATAAATAAAAAAAAATATTTTTTTTTATAATAAATGAAACATAGAGAACGTTTATAACTTGTTATTCCAAAAACCTCAATCAGTCTGGTTGCAAAAAAATTTGCAAAAATTTGCGGAGAATCTGCAAGAAATTGTTGCTGAGTATTTTGGGTAAATATTCTTCACTCTTGAGGTATTTTCAGTTTTCCAAAGCCTAATGAACTTCAGTTTTTTGCCACATGTGCAAAGCTGATTGCTATATTCAGGTCCACTGGTGAGGTCCATCTCGCTAGAATTAATCTTATAGCCCGTTTTCCTGATAAGTATATCTTGAGGCCTCATCTGAGAGGAAAACAATGCCCTCGGAAACATAAATATCCATCAAAAGTGTTAGGTTACAGGGTTTCTCATTTATGGCACCGAGGATTTTCCCAATCTGTAAAATGTGGTGGTGCCATCTACAATTGGTTTCCACAATCCAAAACATTGGAAATAATGGATTTCCAACACCCCCCAGCTCAAATTTTGTACAAAACTTGCATATTTCACAAGTCTCAAAATTTCCGGTATTTCAACCCAATTTTTTTGCAGAAAATATTAATGTTGCGAAAAAAATCACGAGGACCATTTTTGTAAAAAATGACCTGAACTTCAATTTTTATCTGAACCGAAAATCTCTAACTGCCATATTTTAGGAGATATTGGCTGAAAACCTATTTTCCTGGTCTTTTGGGTCATTTTCTCCGCCCTCGCACGCGTTTTCATGCAGAACTTTGTCTCATGTTTAATGATGTACCAAATGCAACTTCCAGCCGGAAGATGAAAACAGGGCGTCATTAATGTTAACTTTGCCTTTTTTCCTCGTTCATTTACTGGAATATATATGACAAATCTCAGCGAGCTCACTGCAGTTCACTGCAGCTCACTGCAGCTCACTCGTGAATTCTAAAAATGGTATTTAAATCTTATGATATAAAGTGAGAAGAACATACTTTTTGAAACTCGCATAATGGCTATTAAGACACTCGTATTTATTCATGCTGGTGTCTTAATAGGATGATTAACTACATAATATACTTTCAAGGTTTCTTCCATTTTCTAGCGTAAAATAACAGGACAAGGAAACTAAAATCGGACAAATATAATAAAGGACGATATAGCATTTTTTTGCTCCCTTCCCCTGTTAAACATAATTAAAACTGTAATTCCTTTTTGTAGACGAGTAAAAAGTTTTTGTACAGACTTTAATTCCATCTCAAGGAGGCACTGGCGCTGCTTTCTTATACTTATTACTTTATGCAAATGACTTGAACGTAAAAAGCTATTCTGGAGCTTATTTCCATAATGAGAATTTCAGTTTTCTTTTTCATTATAGTTGAATCAAACTTGAAGCTGGTGCATACAGAATTTTATAGTGCACGACTGGGTGACCTGACTTGAGATGGTATAAGTAAATGACATGCAATGAAGCCATAAAAGTATTAGCTGTGAATGGATTTTTTTTCCATCAGGGGGTCTATTCACTAACTTGTGTGAGTGGTCTAGTAGGACCTCTCTCTCACAATTTAGCTTTATTGCGCATGTCACTCTCCTAAAATTATGAAAATTCCTATTCAGGAAAGATAATAGAATGCTCATTCACTCCGATACGAGTACTCTACTGGGTAAAACCAAGAGAGTTGTTAGATTTCGAGAGAGTGGACTTGCGCACATTGTCTTTGGTCATAGAGTTAGATAGATAAATATTTATTGTAATGTAATCACCCGACATGTCATGTGCTTATTTACTTTTTAGTCCATAAAACAATGACTTGATATTGAATGCATTTTTAGTTTTTGGAGATTAATTGTTTAGATTTTGCAGTTTAATTGTTCAGTTTTTTCAGTTCAATTGTTCAGTTTTTGGAGCTTAATTGTTTAGTTTTGATAGTTTAATTGTTAAGTTTTTTTTAGTTTAATCGCTTAGTTTTTGGAGTTGTTTGGTTTTTGGAGTTTATTTATTGTTTTTAAAATGGGGGATGACGATATGGTGATGCAAATGCTAGTAGACAATGTTGAAGATGCCGACGAACAAGCTGTAAATAACATACCTCGCCTGTATTTTCAACGTCATAATCCTTCCATGGTTTTGTCTGATTTTAATTTTATCAAACATTTTCGCCTAAATAAAGTTTATTAATATTGTTTTTTGTGCCTCACACAATATTTTCTTTTCAATAAATATAAAAAGGGAACTAAAATCGTACTCTCTACTCTTTCCCACTACACATCTAAATATCTAATAACATCATTTATGCTGAATCAGACGGTGGTTGTGCTTAGGTAAATCAGAGTTTATATTTTCAAATTTAAATCTACTAACAGTGCATTAGAACTAATAATAGTTCAAAGATAGTCGCGTCACTTGGCAACGCTGGACAAAATGTAGTAGACGAGTCGAATAATCGTGAATAGGGTTTTTATAATGGTCCATGTGAGTGATGAGTGAGAGAGTACTCATATCGGTGAGTTGTCGTGCACAAGCACTCTCACATGCTACAGAATAGACCCCCAGGTATAGTGCGGGTCTGTATACTGTAAATCCGAAAAGTCTTATGGTTTTATTGCATCTCAAGCCTAAGTCAAGTCAAGTCAAGTCAGTTCCTTAGATTCTGAAAATAACTACAGTTGTCAGAACCAAACATGAGCCCCGGAAAATACGCGAACTAAAATAAGGTCATCGCAAGCAGCCAATCAAGAGCCAATGTTAACGATTGTCCATTAGTATTTGTTGAATATAATCGAAATAATATGACCGAGTGATTTCATCAACATACATCATTTTATTCATTCTGTATCAGTGTTGTCAATGCGAGGATGATTATCCGATTTGCAGACAATTTCACTAATTTGGATCCAATAGTTTTTCGAATATTTTGTAGAAGGGATATATAAAATGGCTATTGTTTTTGTGGGTTTTCCATATTGACTGGGGCCGAAGGCTTTATTTAGATAACCAATGTGTCCTTTTGGAAATTTTGACAAATTCTGATAATTTGAATAGTAAGTTCGGGTAATTTTTATCTTTTCATCGGCAACACTGGACTATAACCAGTTCATATTTTGTTGCTTTCCATAGAAACTTGACCCTTCTTTTTCATGACAATAATACAGACATGTAATTTGAAAATATAGACATTTAGGGCAAACGGTAGTTTTAGTTTGGGTCCAATATACATTTTTTTATTAATATTTAGAGTTACACTTTTAGCAAGTTTGACTTTGTTTACATATCTCTTAACAGTTGACATTTATGGTATCGATATTTGGTTATCGATCGATTCAAAATATCGAATTGTTACTACAAAAATACAACTACAGCGACATGAACACGCCCACCAGGGCTCACGTTTGCTTCTGCCAACTGTATACATTATCAAATTATGATCAAATAAGCAAAATTTTTGTATCTCAAAATTTTAGCAACCGCCCCCGTGAAAACCACATAATTCTATTCGCAGATACTTTCCAGGAACATTAAACTTTCACGTACATGTGCCAATACGCGATAGGAAAGTCACCGACGCCCCTATACACCACCTACCCTAATTTTTTTCAACTTTTTTCCGTGAAGTCAGCCAAACCAATAAGAAGCACAAACAAGTAAACCGAACTTAAAAATTCCAACCCAACAGCCGGTCACCCGTGCCCTAATTGGACAGAAAAGAATAACATTATAGAGATAGAAAGAGACATGAAAAAACGTAACAGCACCGAGAAGCACATGCTCGGTTTTATTCGTCGAGGATATTTGTAAAAATGCCCTTCTTTTATTCGTTTCCCCTGCCGAAGCATTTTTAAAACACACCCTTATTTGAACGCTAGGGTGGGGAAAAGGTCATCGCTGGAAGTTCGAGCATCGATATTTTCTTAGGTAGTTCTTCTTCTTATTTGTTCCGGCTGGGGAACGGCGTAGAAAGAGGTTGATCGTGAGGGTTCGTTTAAGAATGTAATTAACATTTTAGGAGGGTGGGAAAAAACAATAAAGTCTGTCGAATTCGTTATTTATTCCCTTTTGCCCCAGGTCCTTTTTAAGAGTTACTCTATTATAGTTTGCGAAGTTAAAAAGTTTTTGTAGGCAATCCCAGACCAGTCTAGATCTGATTTGGGGACTGCCTGACTATCTGCAGGCGGCGAGCCTCCATTACATCTTCAGATCTTGTTATAAGGGTTAGAAAAATCAAATAAGCATAGTCAAATGCAGTTTTATCATGCGGGTCATACGATTCAACAAAAAAATACTCACCGTTTTTGTTTTCTTTTATCGCGTTTAATCATAACTTCCGAATAAAATCCGTAAGTTGAATAAGACAGACTTATGCAATTTAGACGGGAGAAAAAAGGATATGTATTTAGTTTTCAGCAATTCTAAAAAGTCTTTTTTCTACATTCATGCAAAAAACAACACTTTTGTGAATCACATTTAATGGAAAAAGTGGTTCTTTTTGCACTAGTGCAACAAAATTTTTGTTGCACTCATCTGTCATTCTTGTCAGTTTTGTGATTATTTATGAAAAACATAAACATTTAAATAAAATAAAAATCCAGAGCAAGTGTCTGATCCTGCTCTAATACAGCAATAATATGTATGTATGTATATCTTACTACTTAGTCTCAACGAGTTACAATTATTGCAAACATCTTTGATTATTTAAAATTTAAATGGTCAAAGCGAAAACCACCTAAGGAGGAGGCCATAAAGATACAAAAAAAAGAAGAACGGTTGAAATAAATTCTGAGTTCTGACATGGTAAATGATAGATATTTATTAAATATCAGGGAAATACATTCTGAGTTCTGACATGGTAAATGATAGATATTTATTAAATATCAGGGATATGTAGAGGAATCACTTACAAGCAAACTTAATGTTGCTAAACAAATATTTCAGTTTGAAAATAATGAAGATGTACAAAATCCAAGTACCAGTGGTACATTTAAAGAAATTACAAACTACTAGTAGAATTGAAAAATAATTCACTAAGGGCCGGTTTTACAAGAGAGATTTATACTAGGTATAGTTATTCTGGGAATAAAGTTATACCAGAATTTATACCTAGTTTAAAACCAGTTGGTTTTACGATGCTTTTTTACACCGGTAAAGCAATTCTTGGAGTAAGAATTGACATACCGGTGTAAAAAAGCATCGTAAAACCAACTAGTTTTATTCTAGGTATAAATTCTGGTATAACTTTATTACCAGAATAACTATACCTAGTATAAATCTCTCTTGTAAAACCGGCCCTAAGTAATATTAATATTGAAAATCGCACAAATTGTTCTTTTACTTTTAATATTAATAAAGTTTGAGTTCTTAACATATTATATTCTTATTTTCCAGTTTTTGCATGAATGTAGAAAAAATATTGTATGCAACTCGTGCAAAACGTTTTTTTTTGCACTCGACGATTTTACGTCGCGTGCAAAAAAACACCCACTTTTCACACTTGTTGCATAAATATCTATTTCCTACTAGCGTGCGGAAAAGTCCACTTTTCCGCACCCATTTTAGTGCGGAAAAGTAAATTTGTCCAGTTTTTGGGGAGTATACTGACATTTGAATATTTAAAATATATATTTGTATGATTGTAGTTTACCAATTGACTGAAAAATTAATAAATTTATTATAATGCTGCTATAACTCTTAAAAAAAACTTATTTTTTAATTATTTTTTAATGGCTCTGGTATAAGCCTCATCAAATGAATGTCAAATGATAATAATTAATTTGTTGATATGTATTAAATAAGAAATGCTTCTTTATGTTAACTTTTGGTTTTTTTCCGCATGCTAGTAGAAAAACTAGTGTACCTAACACGTGCGTAAAGTGACTTCCGCCGAACTCCGCTAAAGCGTCGTTCGGCCATCTGCAATAGCGTGCGGAAAGGTATCACTTTCCGCACTAGTTAGGTAAACTACTATTAACAGCGAAGTTTTCATTTAAAGGTCAGTTTTGTGACTTTGACAACTCAAAGTGACAATATAATTAATAAGAAGCAATTCTCCGGTTCCTTGCATCATCAAGCAAAAAAAAATGGTACTTAATCTGATAGATTATTTCGAGAATTAACGAAAAAGTGGAAATTCGTCAACCAGTGTACAGGAAACATCAACCTGGTATATTTGTAATCTCACATTTTGGTAACCTCCTTGTCTTCTGATTTGATACTATACTACATTTCTACCAACTCATCCAGAATATTCATCTCGCAGCGAGATCCCTAACATGTGGTTTCCATTACAACTTGCTGTCAAATATTAGACCATGAAACTTGGCGGGCTTTATGCTTGCTATTTATTGTATTGGGGGTTTTTAGTCTGCAAAAATGAAAGTAGTACGTTTTTGTGTTATAGAATCTAAAGCCTATTTTGGGACGCACGCGAATTCCCGTCAGGATAACCACTCTACCTGTGTCATAATTAGGGTACGTTAAGCTGTCACTCGAGTTCCCGTCAAGGTGAAAACTGACCTGTTTAAGGGCGGGTTTATCAATGCTCGGTTAAATATTGTAGCCTTCGGCTAAATCTTAGCTGTTGGTCAAAGTGTTTATCAACTGCCAATTTGCATTAGCTGGCAGTCAAACTTTCGGTTACCCTAGCTGCCACTATCAAGTTGATGTTAACCATAGAACATACAGTTAAATACGAGAAAATGGTGTTCCGTTATTTTAACCATAGATTCTAACTGACAATTATTGTGTCATGATTTTTTCATGTTTGCTTACATTTTGCAACAAAGATTATTTCAACTTTTGATTGTGTTATTATCGTTTAGGGTGAAATTGAGAAGCTTATTTGATTCAATTATAGTAGTTTAGTAGCATCTAGTATCTGTTTGTATTTTATTTCATTGTTATATTCAATGTATCTTGAGGAACTTGACGACCTTTTCGATGAAGAGCTTGGAGATTGGCGAAATATTGGAATTTGTAGAGTACGAAAGACGACCATATACTGTTGAAGAACGGATGAATCCCTTTGAAGAGCTCGATCACGTTGAGTTTATTACTCGGCTTCGACTATCTAAGCCCAGTGTTCTCATGAAACTCCAACAAATTCCAGCTTTTCTCGCCAGGTCACAGCATCCGTCTTTTTGCATTTTGTCATACTTTTATGGTGAACGGCTACTTTTATAAGTACCTAATTGTCGCTCTGACCAGCTCTGACTCCGTGAAATTGGGAAATCTTTTTTGTTTTTCGGACATTCTCAAATGCAAACAACTCAACAAAGCACAACATAGACGAAATAATAATAGCAGTACCTACCACAATTTTGACACTGACAAGTGAAATTTTCCACGATGTTGTCAGAGTAAGCTTACGGTAAAATAGTAAAATAATATCTTTCACCACTATATTCTTGATTCAGTGTGTTATAACAAAATATGCGAATAAAATTAATAATATGTATATTTCATGTAACGGGTGATGTCGTCTACATACAGATTGCGTCTGTTCGCGACATACGATTTACGACAAGGAAAATATGAGAAAAACTACTTGGAAGAGAAAGAAGAATAATTGTGCGCAGTCAGCGTTTGACGTGTGCTCAGTTCCAGGTACTTTTTAAAAGGAAAGAATAATTTATTTTGCTTTTGACGTTCAACACAGGATAAAGCCGAATTTAGTGGAAGAAAATCGAGATTGGTAATATTATTGACTTTTGAAAAATAGGTGAGATCAACAAAAATAAGAATAAAATAATATAGTTCGAAAAAAAATTTGGACAAATTACAATCTGCAATAAATAAAATCTATACACTACTTTCGATTTAACAATTATTGGTATTTAACATTGTTGTCGACAAAAATTGGGAATAACTTTTACAGATAAGTACATTTGGCAACAGCGGTTGATATAGGGGGGCACTGAACACACGCCCAATGCTGACTGCGCCCAATTATTCTTCTCTCTCTTTCAAGTAGTTTTTCTCATATTTTCTTTGTCTTACTTGTCGTAATCTGTATAAGCTAGCTTCTATTTCTAGATCTAGATCGTTTACGATCGAGTTGATTGCAATTAGGAAGAGGGATCACACTAAGTGTGTTTGAAGATGTTTTCATTTGGTAAAAATTGCATGACTGCATTCAATATCACAAATACGCAAAATAAAAATCAACATTCAATCCCATCCAGCTAGTATTGCGATTTCATTAAATATGATGGCTATGAATTTATTTGCTTTGGAAATTGCACTGGAATTATGTTATATAAACCATAACTAAACAATAGTAGTAAATTCATCTTCAATCGAGCAAATTTCTACAACGGAAATAATGAAATGCACCGCTTGCTTATCAAGCTCAATAAATTCCAACCCTACATTTACAAATATTTCACTATCATGTTACGATGTAGCTCCCCTTTTGAAATGTCAAACTCTTTCCTCGCCCCTTTCACAGAATAAATAAGCTTTAAGAAATAACTAAGACGAGCACACAAGTTTTTTTTTGTGTGTTCACAAATAAGTTAATCAGATTTGAAGTTTGTGTTATGCTTTTTGTATTTTCAATAATTTCAGATTGTTGTTTCCACTTTATTAAATCAACTGTGGTTTGAAATTTAGAGTTTTGTTTCAAATAATGCCTATAGATACTTATAAACTTGGTGTGGATGAAGCCAGTATGACTATTGGTATATGATTGAGATTTGTCGTCTTCAGAGAGAAGTTGCGGACGTTTTCCAAGTCAGTGAAACTGTCATTTCGCGGCTTCTGGTGTTTCGGTTTCAATAATAGAGGAGTTCAGCCTAAGGTCATTGTGGCCAACAAATTTGAAGAATAGATATACAACTAACTAAAAATGCTACAAAAATCTAATCGAAAATGGACTTACAGAATTAAACGAATATCAACAAAAATAAATATAACTGACATTTGACATAACTATTGACAGAATAAAAAAAATGGTGACTTGCCAAAAGTTCCTAGAATTATTGGCCACCGATATGTTGAGTATTCAGTTAAAAAGTAATTTAAAATTTCAAGATATACGCTTCGGGGGTGTATTCATTATTCCAATAAAGCAATATAGATATTCGCAATGATGAAAAACATGCAAAAATCTTATGTTTTGAAGGGTAGACCTTCTTTTTTGGTCACACTGACCTTAGACTGAACTGCTCTATTAAAACAGTGTCGAAAAATACACGAGGTTAACTTACTTTTGTGAAGAGTAAATGGATAGTCGGTGTGTTCGAGTAACGAACTCTTCTCTAGTGCCAAGATAGAGCAATGCAGAGTGCAGAGCAGTATAACACTTAAGTACAGTTTTGTCAGGATATTGTTATGATAGACATACAGAATTGTTAGTGCTTGGAGCATAACTGCGCAGATTCCGATAGGTACAGAGTTATCAACAACTTCACATAATATCCATTATGTCATGAGGGCTCAAGAGCGGCAGAAAAAGATCATCACCGGCACGTAGAACTCTTAATGGGTAACGGTATATCCAGAAAAGTGGCATAGAAATAACAACAGAAAAGGCCATACATCTTAAAACAAAGGATAGGGACGTGTGCAATTTGAAAACAATTTTTTTTTTCATTTTTACATTTTTTAGAACGGCGGAACGTAGAAAAGGGGTTTCAGCGATATTCGTTTTATAGACAAAGGCGTAGAAAAAGTGTGTGGAAAGGAATTAATTGGTAGTTAATGAAAGAAGTAGATTCAAAAAATATCGATAGATATTCTATCGTTACAACTATAATCAATAATACACTACTCAAGAAACTTTAAAAAACAATTTGAAAATATAATCCAACTTTTTCAAATGAAAATAGTCTAAAAGTAAATTTCAATTTTCAACAACGTTTCATCAAAGTCTAGCGAGCTCTACGTCATCTTGTTAGCGGTTTAATAAAGGGTATGAGTTCTCGAAGCGTATTAGTGCCAATATAGTAAGCCTGAAAAATTCGGACATGTCTCTACCATTCTCCGGTTAACCTCTAGGTCAACAGAGCACGCAGTCACAAGGTACGTTAGGTCATCACATATATACGCACTCTGCTTGATAGTGTGTATGTTTTGACAGGGATGGGGTGGACAAATTCCAATAAAGGGAAGCTGATTAATCTCTATGCATGTAGATTGTATACATACAACGGCTTCATTAAGTCACCTCCAAATAAACATGAACCTTTTGAATGTTATATATTTTACAATCGTCAAGCTCAAGCTACAGGTAACAGGTATATTAAGTTTCTCCCTAAATGGTATTGGCTTGTTAACTGCAATAAAATATCCAGTAAAAGATGTAAATGTGCTACAGGGTCGAGCTTGAGACATTTGATTATATTTTGCATTATATAGGAGATATACAAGTAATTTATTAAAATTTACAATTCCATTCTACAGATTGCAAGAAGTCTATTCGAGCTATGCGATTTACACAAATGAGACAAGGAAAATATGAGAAAAACATTTGAAAGGGAGAGGAGAATAATTGTGCGCAGTCAGCTGTTGCCAAATGTATTTATCTGTAAAAGTTATTTCCAATTTTGGTCGGCAACAATGTTAAATAACAATTATGGGGAATATACAGTGTGTCCCAAAAAGTTTTATACAAATGGAGAAAAAGTTT
>CAJUYH010002241.1:41423-67958 GCA_910591685.1 Galerucella tenella | reverse complement strand
GGGTGTGTATATGTGTGTTTGTGTAAGAGCGTATATCCCATTGAGGACTTCAAATGTATGTGATTGAGTCATTTGCTGCATTCATGCACGTAACGGGCGGGATATTACGGGAAAGGTATTTAGCAGGTATCATTAGCGTTTCAAGTTTTTAAATAAAAAAAAATATATATGTGAAGACACGACTGAAGCACCTATATAACGATATAAATAACACTCGTGAAGCACAGCAGCAATAGGGTGCTCTAATGACGTGATATTAAATAAAGATAATGATCGAACGCGACCTGGCAAAAACTTTATTGTTTTATTTGTTCTTCATTCTTATATTTTTCTCTTGTTTTTATCGCTACAATGGTCACACACATATTTATAGGTATAGCCGTCCTATTCAAATAGTGGATTTCAGGCATATTCGTTTTTAATTATCGTTCCTAAAGTATTAAAATTGCTCCCATTTTTTCAGAGTGCATGCATGTGTGTCCAGCTATATACCATTTAGCTTTAGTTCATTTTCGTGTATTGTGAACGTAAAAAAAATTCAACAGGAGATATCCGAGGTATATACTCTTTGGCCGTTTCGATTATAATTCACAATAATAATATGAAGTTTTTCCAAGGCAATCAATTGTTAACTTTATCAGAAAAAAAAAAGAAAAAATTATCAAAAATAATTGACAGTCTGTAAAAAGGCAATAATTCATTAATTATAATTGAATACATGGTTCAAATTATCGTCCCTATTGCTTGTTGAAAATCGGATTCACAAGGGATGTGTTCGCGACAGAAAAGAGAACTAGAGAGTAAAATTAAATTCGCTTTCAAACATATATATATATTGACATGTTAAACATATCATTACATACTATGGGCAGATAATTATCCCTTGCTTTACTCGTGTCATGGCATAATATGTTTGATCACATTAGTTTATAAAATTGGATAATATGCCAGTTATTCAAATAACGATGCATGTGCTTATGTCAATATTAAATTGACATGTCTCAAAAATCGCACAAATTGTTTGAAATAGTTCAACAAATATAATAATAAGTGGAATTAAATGAAGCATATATATATATATATATTCTGATCATTATCAAATATAAATGCATATAAACAATGTTGCGATATGGAACATGAATACAAGCAACCTCCACAGTGCATCATCGCCCAAAACACTGGCAATCACCTGTCTCGTCATGTCTATATATAGCAGCCAAAATCCAACCCGTTCAATTGTTCTAGACGTCCTGCAATTGGAAATGTGTTTATCGCTTCTCCCACGGGATAATCCGATATTCGACGATGGACAATCATCAGTTGGGTTTACAAGAATAATTGTTTCCATGGAGTAATATCATAACTCAATATTCCACCCATACATATATATATATATATATATATATATTTTATACCATATGTCGGGCGTAATATTTATTTTGCTTCTCATGTTGTGTTTATGACGTTAACGAAAATTTCACTATAACAATATACCCTGTGCAATATATACGTAAATCGATTTCTTGTGCCCCTAGCGCTTTGCGAAACGTCAATCACACATATCGTATATGTGTATGTGTGTATGTAGAATATACATGTTTTATATGTGTATATATATATAAATATGTGTACGGCTGCGAAAGTCATTTTATTGCATCCATCGACAATTTTTCTCCCATCATACATTTGTATAACTATACTATGTGCAAATTTGTGCTCAATATTTCTCGACAGATACGCATTCAATTTATTTTATTGCCATCATAATATTCAGCTGCATGTATCAAATTTTTTTTTCAACTATTTAATACGAAGCATGTGGAATTTATATAATAGTTCTGGCCAAGACGTGGACTTGGACAACTACCTTTGATATGTTTTCCATTCTGTTATATATATTTTGAATTCAACCGATTCTGAATGAAGATTTGTCTATTACCGCCAACCATTTCGTCACGACAAAATATTACCATATTTATGCCTATATACATTGTTGAATTGCCGATAAAATGGAGAGCATGAGTGTTACTTGTTATTGGCAACATGAAAAAAACATAACGACATTGTCGTCCGCTTCACAAATAAATTTATATGATACTCGAATTGAAAATATCGTTTGAGTTATAATTACAATAAATGAAAATATGATATTTGGGTAAATGCAAAAAAAATGTGATTGAGAATGTGTTATGTTTCTATCCATTCTCAGATTTGACTGAGAATATTCCTGGCTATGCTCGTTTCAATATCTACAAAACCAAATTGCCTGATCTAAATGGGAATTCTTCCCAGAAGATTTTTCCCATGTAACTTGTATATAGCCTATTTTTGGCTCGCCAATATATATCCATATATACCCACATATATACGTACATATATATATATATATAAATATATGTATATATATGGTATATGTATTTCTGAATATTGAGGGGTGAAATGCCACTATCTGTATACTACATACATATACGTACTCATGAGGGGCCCCATCTCATGTGTGCGTGGATGAAGGCGTGAGGGTTTTACAAGACGAAATAAATACAATATTATGCAAACGGGCGGAGCTGATCGGGTGCGCGCGCGAGTGAGCCAGCCAAGGGTGCCACGGCAAAGCCTCGGGAATCTCGGAAATCCCGAATAAATTGACACTAAACGGGAGGTCGTCTATGTGTGCGATTGTGTTGGTAGAGTTGCAGCAGTGTGACGAGGATATCAAGATAGAATTTTTGCGTGTTAACCGAGAGAGATAGTGAATTTTGTGGAGAAAAAAAATATATATATAAAATACACATGGAGGTGTAGGCATCAACGACCTCTGACACGCCATTGGCAATATCACTAGCAGCTATTTCGTTTATAAGGGTTAAAGGGGATATTGTAAAGTCATTTTTTTTTTGCCATCAACATGATGGGTTTCCCGTTATTTTCTCCTTTTTCTTTTCTAATATCACTTATGTCGATGGAATAAATTGAGGAAGAAAAAAGTTCACCAATGATCGTTGCACATATTGAATGTTATATTTTTGTTTTGGTAATTATATTAATTATATATATACAAAATTTATATCGTTAAAGTCAGTGATCCTCCCACGATTTTTTTGTCGTTTTTTTTTTTTTTTTTTCATTTTGCCCCAGTACACTTTCGACAATTTTCTACATTCATATTGTGAATGTGCACGCGCACTTATCTCACCCTCCTATGGCACTTTTGCCCATCAAAGCAAATTATATACTCTAAATGGATAATTAAATAGCAGAACTGAACTGACTAAATGTCTGACTGGGGATGATTGTTAGGTTCTGGCGTGCGAGCGCATGAGTCCGGGAATCGCGCCGCCCTCCAGCAATCGCACTCGCCAACTCATGACGCCCGTCCGCCCCATAACTAAACTATACTATACGTGGACGTTATAATTATACCAATTCTCACAATTGTCGGGTGGCAATGTAACTCGATAGAGAGACTTAGGAGAAATACAACAATGGATGGTGGATCATTGTCATACTGGATAGAGATATACACTAGATAAAACTTTTAGCTACCTTAACTATATTCCCCAATAAGGCTACTTCTATCGTGTAGTCATTGAGCCACTTGTTCCATTTTGTACACAAGATTAGTTCATACCGCGTTGACCCCTCGTCGTTTCATTAGTGCGACACAATCGCGAGTTGCCCCGCGTTTCATGATGAAATGAGAATGAAAAAAAAGGAAGACAATGAGAAAGAGAATGACCCTCGATAAGCCTGGACTCTAATCAATAGAATTGGCAGACAAAATTCGACAAGGTCAAAGATCGTTGATAAAGGTGTATGTCTACACATACAGATATAGATAAAATGTAACCACATTTAGACGATCTCAAAGCCAAGCGAATGGGCGTCGTTTTATTGCGCGTTTGTACATATGTATTGATAAAATAAAGTCACACACTTCTCTCTTGTTCCTTACACATTGTACCCAATTTGTGCACATATATATATATATATATATATGTGAATGAGACGTGGACTATGGACGTCGTCGAGGCGAACGCGCGATCGTACCGCCTGGTATTCATGTATGAGACCACGATGGACAGGGTCGCGTGATAATGACAGGTCTGGGCGTCACGCAGTGATTGAGGTGCTCATGTCACAGAGAGACCTACGGGATGTCCAACCACGCCCTGCAAACTCACCGAACCGATTCGCCCGCATCAATTTCACCCGTACCTATATATATATATATATATATACATATGTTCGTTTGATTTTGATGGTATCTCTGCAGTCATTGCAGTCAGACATTTAGTAAATAATAACAATTATAAAATAATTAAATTTGTTATACTTTTGATTGGCCTCAGAATCAGATAAAAATGTTATTTTATATGCAGTTCTTATCGATAACACAATCCATTTTTGTTTATTAAAATATCTGTTTTTTTTGTTTTGGCATTACGATCGTAAAAATTAAAAGGTAACTCATGTGTACGCATGGGTGACACAGCAGATTCGCGTAAAGATAATAATTCCTCCTCTGCTTCCTCCGACTGTGTGCGTCCGACAGATGAAACTTGGACTCGAGTCGGGTAAAATGCTCTCCAACTTCGGCCTCACTGCTATGGCATACCATCTTTGAGTGAGATAGAAAGTGAGAAGGCAATAGTGTACAGTCGCTTATCTCGTATCGTTGCAGAGCTCTTGAAGCACGTTAGTACGCATACCATGTCGCATTCCATTATAACTTCACCATACAAATCGTAATTACATACCCGTCCTCTATATATATTCACGGAAGACGCGCCCGTTATAAGAGCCATGTATCATAGCATCGTGTCTTGTCGTGGCAATGCCAAGGATAATATTCATGATGGGAATATTCTTCTCATGTTTCATCAATCATTTTTATTCTTATTCACATGACGATTTCAGTTGTGATTTTGTATAGTCCTTTTGTATGAATATTATCCAAAATTTTATACTTATTTGCTTATTAGATTGTCTATTTGCTATACAAATTATGAAAGCTTTGCTTGTTGGCTGTCAAGCTTTTGAATATATAAATTGAGACCATATACGCTGTAGTGACAGTAAGTAGAAAGAAGGTAGGCCATTATCATCCTTCTATCTTAACATCATACTTAACCTACATGTAATAACCACATTTATATTATAGCATTTTTACCGCAAAAATTGAATCATCACTAGAGTAACGATGTTATTGCCCATGAAAATGGCTGAAAAGCCATTCGCCGACAAGCACTCAGCCTATCTATAGATAACATATTCACACAGAGATGTTCATACACCTGCACAATACCCTGACAATGATGTAGAGTGAGCAAGAGGACAGACCAAAATGAAGGCATTACAGATGAACGAGGTGGTGAAGAGAGTCCCTCCTCTTCAACTTCCCTCTCCGTTTACTTCCTTCATTCTCAATTCGTGGCATCTCTAAGCCCGCTCACGAGCTCTCTTGTGTCAAATCACTCGGCCAAGGTAAACCCGTCGAGATCCGTTCAGTTGGGACATAACTGCCCCCGTCCAATCTAAAGTGCTTCCCCATGTCTCTCTAAATTTGCCTCCTCTTCGTCGTTCCTACTCTAACATATAATGATATATATATACATATGTGTGTGTGTGTGTGTGTGTGTATATATACCCTTTATTAACCGCCTTCTCGCTCTCTAGCGACCGCGTAGAGGCGCGCGTGATGACGAGGCGAGATCTGCAGTGATGCTCCCACGCCCCGCTCGTTAGCCAGAGTCAGCAGCCGTCGTCATCGACGTGTCATTCAGCACCGCGTGAGTCCTCCTCGCGTTCTACTATCTCCCTTGTCTATAATCTGATGTGCATGTGTGTGTGTGTGTATGTGTACGTGTCTGTACGACATCTCCCTCGCACTCTCGGGGTATCTGCAAAACGTGTACCACCATTACTATATCAGCCAGCAGCAACGGCGGCACCATCTATATAACTCGACGACATCGATGTCCTGACGCAGCAGTTGAGTAGGCAGCATTTGCTAAACGAGTCTTGCAAATTGACGTGGCACACGAGCGTTGATGGTATGAGTGTAGACATACAGTGTTGGCATTAGTTTAGACACTACGTGAGAAAATTAAATTATTTTCTCTGGAAAAAAAAAGAAAAATAATAAATGTTGAAGAAGGATATTTTATGCGCATTTACTCAGGAATAAAAGTGAGATTCTGATATATATTTAAGGATTATTCAACGATGCGACTGGTGTTAAGGTCGTTGAGGAGGTCCAAACTATACCAGAGACTCATTTACACACTGAGACCTCGTAGACTCTCATCTTCTGTCTTTGCTACACATTTACTTCTACTTGCCATACCCTACATTACCCAACCTAAACCTACTTCCCTCTTGCCTCCTTACTACACTAACATACCGTCATACCGTTTACTCGTTTCTCCTCAACGCGCCTCCCTAACCAAAACCAAATGGTTTTCATATTGTCTTTTTACCGCTCATTTTCCTTTTATCGCTTGTTTGGCCGGCCAACCCTCTATTTCCGAATGGGTTAATTTTTCTCCCTTTTGCCGCGCGCGTCTCCTACATAGATATATAGATAACCCTCAACCATACACCACTCCACTTTTACTTTCATTCTTTCTCCTGTGCTATTTACCACACAGGCAGTATAAATGTTATATATAGGTAATGCTCAGACTCATTTGCACTTTAGATATTTATATACGTTGCATATCGACGATTCACGGAGATGTTCGAAGGCTGAAATGACTTTATCCTTGTTCTTTTTTCTCACGCCATTACCACTATGGTATAAGCGTTAAAGTCGTAGGTGGTAGGGCGTAGTACGCGCCGGCAGCACTTAAGACTATTGTTTTCAATGTAATTGGATAGCTTTCTCTCGCACTCCCTACCACCCTCATTCGCTTTTTTCTTATTCGTTTCGCTCGTCTGGACTATATACCACCGCACTATCACCACCACCGTTTCCTGCATCCCTTGGGCAGAGCGTTCCTATCTTCTTCATCCCTTAGGCGAGGCTTGGACAATTATCTTGATTGTTTTATGCATACAACACCGAGACCCCACGATTGGTGTCTCTAGGGACAGTAAACAGAGTGAGATGGTGTATTCTCGATGCATTGTTTTTACGCTATACTATGTAAGTACATATATACTCACCATTTCACGTTCTAAATTCGCACTTATTTTCATTGTATTTCGTGGAATATTTTTTTATTTGACCTGTATATCTCGGTGTTATATATTTTACATACATACACATGTTGATGTTTTATATCAAGTTTCCAAGTTTGTCGCATTTCCGTATTATTATACTATCACAAATAACTATATTGTCCAGACCGTTTCCCAAATGCGCGCGCTTACTCATGTATACGCTCTTGAGCCATTCACCTGTCTCAACCCATTGGCGGTATATATAAAAGACCTTATCTTCCATATAATTTTATTGTGAATGATATATTTTTTGAATATAAATATATATTATAATAGTTTGCTGATTTAATTAGGATAAGAAGTGCGTTGCAAATCAGATTACTTTTGCCGCACAATGTGCCAGAGGGCGCGCATGGTTTACCATCACGGTTATGTCTATATATGTACTTCTATACATGCGAACGGTGCATATAGCCGCATGTATCCACACACAAACAAAGTAGATGAGTGTAGAGAGTGAACCGATGGTGGTGACTAGCGTGGCTCGCCTCCAAGAAACATGATATACCGGTGCCCACGGTTTGTGGGCTGCGGCCGTCACCGCGGTTTCCGAAAATACCGCAGGGGTCTCTAGGCAAAAAGTCGCGTGCGTTGTACGCCATTGCCAGGCGCATACAGCGATAAAGAGGGATACAAGAGAAATGTGGGAAAGAAAAAGTATGATACTGCCACGAGCGCCACGTGCTAATTATGTAAAAATATGATGCGGTACGGACACGGTGGTCGACGCTTTTATGTGGCCGACGATGCGACCGAGCGTTCATGTTCGGTTATTCCACCGGACCATGTCGATTCTTCTTCGTTCACTTATTATATTCTTGTATCCACGTGTGTGGCTTTAGTATTCAATTTTTTCCACTCTTTATATTCTTATCATGCAGAAGAATATTGTGAAGACTAGAAGACAACCACTCGACGCTCGACACGTTTTCTTATTTTTAATAATATTAAGCAGGATTGTTCAATCGATAAATTTATTTATAGTGCCCTTTCACGTTTAACTCCCAATATCTTTAATTTCATCAATATGTATATATCGTATTGTGTTGATATATGTATATAGTGTCTGTGTAGTGCAATGTGCGTACTCTGCTGAGTTTATGCGGATGGCAGAGACCAGGATGACAAGTCGCGCGGAAGGTTGGATAGGTTATATAGGCAACCGCAATGCATCTGCGCCGATGTGGCTCGTGATAAAACCCTCCGCTATACTCACCACACACTCAAGTCTGCATTTTATTTTATATATATCTATATTCTTTTTTTTTTTTCATACAGTATTGCTATTTTTTTTACACTTTTTTTTCGTTTCTCACTTCATTTCATTCGCTAGGACGCACTCATTCATACACGCTGGGTTTTCACGGCAATAAATAATATTCCGCAGATGTGCTCATGGAATACAGCGAGCTTGTATATAACGTGCCAAACGCATACGCATACATACATATATATATATATATCCCCCATTTTTTTCTATATGACGTGCTACCTATGTGGCATACCGTGTCACCGAGGTGAATGCGGGGCTCGCATACCATCGAAATGGTATACGAAATTCATCTCATCTACTCTCCCATATATGGCAGCATGGCATCAAATTAATTTGGCATAGTCATCAATGTTGTTATAATATAATTAAGCGATAGATTGCTATTATTTAGATTAATCACATGATCTAACGCAAATCTCATGCGACAATTAATCATAATTTGTAATTTTATTTTTTTTGCAGCATCCATATCCCTCGGAAGATCAGAAAAAACAATTGGCCCAGGACACGGGGCTGACAATTCTGCAAGTCAACAATTGGTGAGTTATCAATGATAATTATTTGTCATAATTATTTGAAAATGAAGATGGAGTTTTATGCTGCAATCATGATTTGAACTGTGACCATTTCCTATGTATATATACATTGTAGCAACAACGTATATATAATTCATCATAAAGCAGATAAGTTTGTGAGGTAATGGAAAGTCATGCAATGTTTATTATAGGCACCAAACGTGAACGTGATAAAATTAAAAGAAAATTGAAAAACAAAAAAGATGCAATGAAAATGATAAAGTTGGTGGATTGAGAGTGGAATGCTGCATACATTCTCAAAGTCACGAGAGAACTTATATTAAAATCTCGACGGGATCTCATGTCCGATTAATTATACTTACCACTTGGCGATATATATACCGCACACACACTGGAATACATGACAAAAAAAAATGAGGAAGATAGAGAAAAAGCGAAAGAGCCACTTTGAGATAGCAGACGTGTAAACATTACAGGGGCACTTTATGTGCGGCTAATCTTGCGCTGTCTCAAGTGCCGCACCGTGTTGTGCGTACATCAGAGTGCTATTATGTTGCCGACTTTACGGTTTTGCGTATCTGGATCGGCATAAAATGATTGCATGCAAAATATTTTCAAAGTCATTAATATTTACATACGATTAAATGGAAATATCTCATCAAATATATAATAAAAACAATCATTTCTATAGTTGAAATCTACCATTTCAATGTAATTTTATTTAGATAGCATTTCAGTTATCACATGTGTAGTTATTATACTTTATTTACTATACTCATTATTATGAGTTAATTCTAATATTTGTTTACTACTCAATAATTTTATTGCAATGGAAAAGGAAAAAAAAATACACAATAAGATTTTGGGAAGTCGATTTAGATTGATTTATCCTAAGGTCAATACAGTGATGTTGGGCGATAAAAATTGTCCATTATTTTTGGATACACTATCGCTCAAGCATTAGTCACTAAGAATAAAAATAGATTCTCAATATAGAATTCCAAAAATATATCGTGACACTTTGGATGTTGAAACGCATGTCACTAATCTCATGGATTTCTGTGAACAAGAAAAGGGTTTGGGATAAAATGGGTCTATACCTCTCTCAGTCGTCTTCTCAGGAGCTTACATTCAAGAAGGGCTTTCATCACGGGTGGTAGTGCGAACAAGGAAGTAAAGAGGACAAAGCGTGAGAGCGGGAGAGGAGAAGTACGAGAGAGAGAGAGAGAGAGTGAAAGAGCGTGGTAGAATGTCAGGGTGGGTAAAAGGAAAGCGCTTACTATGCTGATCCATTCAAGCTTCTACTATCACACTGTTCTGATAGATGTTCTGCGTGGCACCTGCACCAACTCTGTGAAATTATCTCTGCATCTTCCCCTTATTTCACGTTTCTCTTGATAAATTAACAAAAATGTCAATTTCTTCTTTCTTCGTTATATTTCTCTTTTTCATTTTGACTCAAACAATTTCAAAGTCCCTTTTTCCACACTTTATTTTATGTATGCATATAAGTTTTCAAAACATTTTTCGCACCTTTGGTTTTTCACGTGAATTATTTCACGCGTAAATAAATTCACGAATGGATGGGTAAGACAGAGAAAAAGTAATAATAAAAAACGAACCTTACGGGAGAGATATACGTGTAGACGTATAAATAAAATCGTGTGGCGTCGCTTTGCCGTTGAATGCGAACGTTTATAATAAGAGAATCGATGCTTGTGAGCGCGAGAACGGTAGTCATAACGCAACTATATATACACATTAATGTGGGGGTGTAGATGTGAGCATGTGTGCATGTGTGTGTGCGTGTCTGTGGATGCGGTGTGAGGGTGGACGAAGGCGGATCCGAGTGGATGTACAGTAATTGATCACAAATCAAGTTTAAGGAGAGCTCCCGCGTCGACTTAACATCGCACTGAGATTTGCAGAGATGCATCTTCTTTTTCTCCTTTATATACATACATACATATATATATTGTTCTTTTATTTTATCTTATACAGTCTTTGGTTATATAGGATATGTATACATATAGTTTGGTAATAAACCAATCAGCTTTATGTGTCGTTCCAAATATATTTTTATATTTATATAGTTTTGCGTGTTTTTTCATACAATAATAAAAACGATTACACACTGGGAAAGTTTCGGGTTTATTCGCGGATGTTTTGTGTGTATGGATAGAGAGAAATGAAAAGAGAGAGAACAGTTGGATAGAAGGAGGTCCTATAGATAATGCCTATATGGAGGAGTAAATATCTGTATATACTTTTGCTTTTCGTATATATTGTTGTTGTATATGTGAAACGCCGACGGGTTTGCGTGGAAATTTCTTCGTTGAACGGACAGAAAGTCTCGTGGAAATATTTCACTGTGGAAACTCATGTTTCCGTAATGTAATTAGACTATGTGCGGTTGTTTCGCTCTGAACACACGATGTGGAGTAGAGATGAGCAGAGAAAAGGAGCGAGAGAGTATATATTGAATCGCCGCACACGGACATTTATTCATAAATAGCGTGTGCTAATTAGAATACCTGTAATAAATGAAATAATTCATGAATAAAATAGTTGGTAAGTCGAGGAAGTAACTTCTAAATGTGAATATCGTGAATATATATATATATATATATATATATATATATATCCCAAGATAGTTTACGGTGGATCCTTCTAGTATTGCTCATTTTCCTCTTTCACTTTGGCTTTTCTCAATTTCTCTATATCTCTATATGTCATTCGATGTTCTCTTTCTCTCACAGCTTTCGCCCACAATTTTCCGTCACATATATCAACGCCGACAGTAGTTGGAAACGTTGCCAGCTTGTTACCCTGTACGACGATGGTGTATGTACATATTCAACATTGCACGTGCGCATTCATGTTTATTAAAGGAAATGACGTACAATGTGATATCTAAGCCGAGTTAGAACCTCATTAATTTTCACACGAAAAACCATTCATTTTTTTTTTTATAAATTTTTATTGAGAAATAACGGAATATTGAATAATAAAAATGGTTACAATTAAACTGCAAATGTAGTAATAATTGATGCAATAGTTGATATGCGACATATAATAATATTTATTACACAAGTACAGTGAAATAATTCACCAGAGTGATTTGTATCTTTTTTCATACTGTGAAATTTAAGTGAATGCACTCGAGCGCACACATCTCTCACAACCAACGAGCGAGAAGTGAAAATTTGTACTAATATTCTCGGTAATTCAACCGCCGCTGCTTCTTCATCCCCCAACGGAAGTGAGTATGAAGCGGGGCAGAGGGCTAATAAACCAGCAGTTATTTATCGGTCCTCTGAGCACACTGCGTCGCAATAGTTGGCACACCACACTATGTGCATTATATTTGCCAGGTGTGTACTTTCTGTGTTGTTTCTTTCTGTGCGACATCGTCAAGATGAAAAATGTCTTTAATGTCGGACATAAATGCTTAATAGATTGAATTTTAATGAACATAAGTAATAATCTCACTTACTGTACTTGTATATCAAATTGGAAAATAATTTTATTTCTTATTGTATATTATTGCATGGCGACGAGAGACGCACATATCGTTCAATCAATGTCAAAAGATTTCGCGTGCTCAAAGACAAACGGTTTCTCTGATTGAAATTCCATTGAAGATTCTTCTCCTATAATGACTGCTGTAGCTTTGAAACGAATGTATTTCCTTAATGATTTGAGGTGTAGAAATCCGCCGCGGGAAATATTTTCTCATTTTCGAATTTTCCGGCTGATGTGGTTCATCAAGTCCTCCGGCATATTACTACATTGTTATAACTCAAGGCGTAGTAAACCGAGAGAAAGAGAAGAAATAGGAGAGATGGAAATGAGTCAAAGAGCAAAATATAGAGATTGCTATGAAGAAGGAAAGATAGTTAGACTCTAGTTATATAGATGTGTCAACACTCATTAACATCATAATGTCGTGTACGTTTCAGTGTAAATTGAATTGCTATAAAATCGTAAATGATGGCACTGTAACTACGCGCAAATGATAACATATCAACCAACTGACATACTAACGAAACATTAGTATATTATTAGTCATATTGTCTATTGACAAAATATATTCAACAATCGATTGTATACTTTGATTATCATCACCAAATATCCACACCCACAAGTGCACATTTGCAACCCACGGTCATGCATAGAATACCAATAAAGAAAGCAAAAATAAGAGGTAAAAAAAAAATAGGATATATACATACACAAACACACACACGCACACACACGTATTTAAGCTTATTGGATGGATCCGTCAAACAATCTCATTTGGCTCGCACACTTCGTTTCATCACCCTCTTTGCGAAAATATATCTAACCCCAACGTATATACACGAAACACACCCTCTTACACCCGACTCAACGCCAACTGTTCATGTGTGAGCTTCAGAAACGATGTTGCGAACCACCGCACTAGCACCGCGAGTCCCGCGGCGAGAGTACGTAAACCCTCTGGGGTTTTATATAGCAGGGTATAGGAATTGGATATCTAATTAGCCAAGGCTGATCAGTAATTACTCTACGATTAATCAATTCTTTTTCCATTGACGTTTGCAGCGCGCACATCAAGCGCGGCATCACATATCAAGGGGGCATTGAGATTATTGCATATATAGATTTATAAAATAAGAGTTTGAATGTGTGATGATAATATGAGCTGTCAATTAAATGCCAAATGTAGAGAGTTATGTTATCTGTGTTCTCCGTGAATAATGTTGCAGTAAATAGCATATATCCATCCGTGAAATATTTCTTGCAGTTGATCCGATAATTTAAAAATGTTTATTGCCATTGATCGAAACCGAGAGTTGTTCGACTTGTTATCTTCATCACCGATATTGCCACTTCTATGGCGACCTGGGGGCGTTCTCGTCGCAAGCAGGTCCTATTTTTTATCCAACGCACCGAATTTGCATTCAAATTACACCAGTACATGGAACGGAGTTTATATAAATGACAATTCGTTGGATCACGCGCGACGGAGAATCGAATTAAATGCGTTCCGGTGTGCACCTACGCATCTCCAGTTCTTCTTTCGTTGCCACGTCGTATTGAAACTCGGGGGATCAGTAGCGTTACGAGATCGACCGGGTCAATATGCATACGCTCGCAACTCCCACTCAGTATAGGTGGATAACAAACAAGAGAAATAATATGAGTGAGAGAAAAAGTAACAGTGAAAGAGAAAGAGCAAGAGAGAATAAACCTTTATTGTATTAGGCTCTATCTTTCACATCTGTTTTCGCATATACCTCGCCACTTCTTCTCTTTGCATATATCGTATCAGTTCTCGGGTCTCACTTTACCCTCGTTGAGTGTGTTGGCATTATCACTGGCGTAGGCAGCGACAAGTTCTGGCACTTGAAGTTTTGAGAAAAAGAAAATATATGAACGAGTCATGTGGAATGTTTAGAGTATACATAATATACTACTATAAATTTGTATTCAATGTAAATTATTTTTATCCGTTTTTATTTATATCCCTTGAGTGTCGGAGATAAGTGTCTGCGCAATATTGAAAATAAATCTGTAGATTATAACTTTGACGTTGACGCCACTGGCTTGTGAATCAGGTTGGTAATGGTGGACTAATGCAACGAGAGATGCGACAATAAGAGAAGGGATGTTGTATATATATATATATTGAAGCTAAATCTCTTGATGCTATTAGCTCCGACTTTCTAAATAGTTTTCGCCCAAAGAATAACAATCGCGTTGCCGTTTCACCCTATATTCAGGGGGAGCAATAACCCTAACGTGCTGTTCCACTTCCCTTCTATTTCGTCTTTTTGCCCTGAGACGATGACGAGAAATATAACATCAATGCCACTCCACCCATTCCCAGCTATTTCTATGTAGTCAATCATGATCGGTCATTATGGTTGGCATCCGATCCCGTAAATACAAAAAGGGTTGTAGGCATGCTGACCAATTCATTTCCTCAATACGGCTAAATAATCCCATACTTATTTTGTGTGACTGGATTATCACGTTTATTACATCGTGGAATGAGTGGAGGGTCGCTCTTTTGTTCTTTTTTCTCTTCAAACATCGATAAATGGAAAGATTATAAAACAACATGTCTCAAATCACTCTCCTCTTCTTTAAATTTTATTCTGCATTAGAAACGCTTCATCTCAATTGATTCTAGCTCTATCAATGTATAGCCCTACCATAAAATCTCTCATTGCCATTAAAATTATATATATATATATGCACGGTTATAGTCCTTTCTCATTCGTTTTCATCTATATTCACGATGAAATGGCGTCAGCGCTTCCGGATAACGCTTTCTCTTTCCTTTCGTAACAATGAGCCCACACAACGATGAAGTGATCTTTGGATCATGTCTGCGTTAACGATGAAACCACGGTTCTCGTTCGACCGTTTGCGGTGTAGATGTACGTGATGCGGTGATAAAGAGGACGAAGACGGTGAAGAAGAGAGGAGATAGTCTTCTTCAGTGAGACCTTCTCCAGTAGAGTAGCGAAACCCGTTGAACGAGGACAATGCTTTCATCATTGCCGCGCTCTTTCTTTCATTTCGACCGCACCGCCATCCTAAGCTCTTTTCTTTTACGCTTTTTTTTTCTTCTCGTGGAGGTAAAGGATCTATTGTCGTTGGATGTAGGTCTCCTTCCTTACCAACCCGCGCCTCTTCAATTCCTTGACATTGAATAAGGGATGTAGGTATCAATGTCGGTTATGTAAAGGGATGCTCCAACTAATCCGGTGTAGTACATGAAAATCGCTCTTGAGTAAAATTCGACATTAATCTGCGTACTCAAAGGATCTTTGCTATTAGTTTATTATTCGCCAAGAATGGGAGAAACGGAAAGGAAGATAATGACAGCAAATAATATTTGGTATAATCGAGAAAAATTAAAGGAAAAATAATCAAAACGGCATCAGAAAACAAAATTTATCCAATGGAACGTTTAAGGTATATCAATTCTCGATGATACAAGGACACACTGGAATATCCATATTTCTTCGTATATAATATGGATAGCGACAGAAATCTACCATTTCTTCCTCTTTCATGGGAATGAAGATATCTCTCGGGGCATTATATGGCGCGATTGTAGGATGATTGTCGTTCGGAAAGCCCTGCGGGAGGATGCCAGATGTTTTGCAGCGACCCAATCAGATGATCCCCGAAGCGGTTGCGCGCCGCCACCACCACTACTATACTAGTATAAGAACGACAACGATCAACCATCAAACAATATATATATCTCACCCTTCATTGTGCACAACCGAGTCGCGGCAACGAAAACACAACAACAGTTCTTTTGTCAACAAGCATATGTCCCACTCGTTGGAGCGTTGATTAATTTCTCATCCTTTCATATTTTCAATCATCTCTGGGTTTATTATTTTCATAAAGCACTTAATTATATTTTAGCAGTGTATAAACATTTATTTATTGACGAATTTTTCATCTGTATACAATTTTTCATATATCCCTATATGAATAAGATGATGAATGGAGTGTCGCGCTAAAATTCGTGTTGCGTATGATAAACAATAGCGGAAACATTTTTGAAAATGGAAAGAGTAAGAAAAAAAAAGGGATTGTGTGTTGATGTTGAGTTTCAGAAGCTCTTGGTTCGAAACATATTGTTACAGCACGGTTGAGTTCGTATTGGACGCTATTCGGAAGCTCGTTTGATAGCCTGCCGAGTCTTTATTGTCTCAAGGCACATCCCACTGTGTTCTACGTAGCAACTGTATAGAGCCCCGTTGTGACCACACATCCGATAACGATGCCTGCGCCCCAAAGAAATTCTTAAAAACCGTCTAGCCAATCTCTCTCTTTCACTGGTTCACTTTTCCTTTTTTTTTTCTCTTTCTTGTTTAACTTTATGGCTACATATGGATCCGCCAGCCGTCTACTTTTTTTTCTACTCTTGTTTCTTTCCATCTTGGACTTGTAGAAGATAAAGTCAGTAAAACGATTACAAAACGCGTTCTAGAACGACGAGAGCGAGGAAGAGGAAAAGGATGGATAGATGGAAAACGAGTACAAGAAAACGTATATAGAAGAAGCTGTAACTAAGTTTTTATTGAGCAGTATATTATGGGGATGGGATAGCTTCCGTCTCGGCCATGTCTAAGCTAAGCAGATAACCGTATATTTAGCTTGCGAAAAAATACCAAAGACCCACCTGCCTCATGTAAACTTATGGCTAAACCGATAACTGTCACTTCACTGTATCAACTTTCAAGTGGAAACAATTTTTCTTCATGTTTCTCTATAAGCATGTATGTATACACATACTCACAATTACCATTACTATTAATTAGAGGCCGTTCTTTTATTCCAAAGCAAATATATAATGTAGAGTTTGCAAAACTATTTGAGATGAGGGAGAAAACAATTTACGCTAATTACGACGCTTGGCTAATTGTATGGCCGCGCAACCTATTCCTCTCTACATACTCTCTGGAGAAACGTTTTCCATTTCCCAACGACCATTCCCTTTCGCTCCTCGTTCCAGCTTCCCCTTGGAGTATTCTCTTTCACCTATCTCTCTCGTATTTACCGTTCGGGTGGTACAGGCAATTTCGTGGCGCACATCCCCGAAGCGCGAGAAACGCCATTTATAATTCGCCAAGTGTGAGAGAGCTTATATATGCTCCATTTCTATGTGCGTCCTGTATATTTAGAGAGACGAAGTGAACATTATATACATATATACTTACATATGACGCTATAGAAACGAAGTGAATACCATCGCTTGTATAGTGTCACGACCCACTTTCACCCCTTCGATTATCTTTAAATTTTTGCTAAATTCCACATCGGCTTTTTATTCAACAATTTATTCCAAGTCGCCCACGTTTTCTCCAACATCGATCCAATTTTGTGCTTATCATGGAAATGTAGGTACTGGAAAGTGGAAAAATCTTTCACACTGGAATTCAAATAGTTCGTCATTTCTCATTTTGATACATGTATATACAGCTATATACAGATGAGATATGATATACTCAGTTGACTATCTGTCATATGTGGATATAAAAATAATAGAGTCGAAAGGTGAACTGTCATAGTGTCTATCGATCCCTCGACGATAGTATCAAATTATATTATACGTATCGGCGAATATAGAACACTCGCGCAAGCCCCACGTCATATAAGAGTATATGTAACGTGAGACGTGTTCACGATCCCAAGAGAATTTTTTTCGAATTCACGAATCTGAAAATAGTTCCATGCTAACTGTAAAGTCTTTTTCATATTTTTCTCTTTCATTCCCGCATTGTACGGGGGACCCACGACGTTTATAATAAAACACAATATCCGGGGATTTCCTTAAGTTGCATATTCAATGATTTCCTCAGAGACTTTACCCTAAAAAGCAGGGGGAGCATATTGTAAAATTGCAATCGTTACAATATGAATCCAAAGCTGGATGATAATCTTGAAACATATATAAATATACATAAATAATGGCAATAGTACGTGAAATTATGAAAAATGATGATGATTATACTCCACTTAGTTTGACAACAGTCAATCGTGTTTAATGTGTGTTGAAAAGAAATAAAGATTTGTGTATCGTGGGTGGCACCGGAACTTCAATTCACCGGGTATACCGTGTGTGATAAATATATTGTTAAGCTTCGGACATACACAGGTCGTAAGTGAAGCAGCAGACTCATATTCAAAACTATGAGGAATGAGAGTAGAAAAGAGGGAGAGACAAGAGGAAGAGTCATCGCATATATATATATATACATGTATACGGTGCGTGTTGAACTGGGTGAGTGATGTCCGAGGGCACGAGCGCTCGTTCACGCGCGTCCCGTCAACGGCGCAAGTTGCCCAGGCGCGAAGGAGAATGATGATGACATAATGACGACGCAGTGGGCGAGCAATAGCTGACATCCGCCACCGAATATTCTAAATCACGAGCTCATTTTTTTTTGTCTCACCGTTATAATGGCAAGAATAACCTCATGCGTATATGTCTGGTGGAGAGTTGAACTTAAACTGGAGCAGTCTGACCGTGACTTACCGTTTTTCCTTTGGCTGGAAAGTAGACATTTTTTTTTAACTCGCATCAAGAGAAAGTGCTTTCATTCACATTCTTTTTCGTTCAATATTCTCCTTTTTCACTATGTAAAATATATATGCATGCATATGTATATAAACACACCCTTGGTGAAAACCATCTCCTGATTTACTCCACACCACGCGCGAAGACGCGAAGGGTGAGGTCTATGAAAAATGATGACGCGGCATTTGTGAAAGAAATGAAATGTAAGATCCGTCGAGAACGTGCGCGCTTGACGACCAAAATTCATTTTATTATTTCTTTTTTCATCAGGAAAAAAAAAAGTTTATTTCTTATCGTCTCTTCTTCTCTATGTATGTACATGGCCTTACTCTTCATTATATTCCATTGTCCTTAGCGGTGTTATCGAAGAACTATAAGCGACTACTGAGAGTTTCCGAAGATCACCTATTTTGTAAAGAAACGAGCGGTCGCGTTTGTGAACGATAATTGGCCTTCTAGGACTCGTAAACACTACAAGACTACAGTCATGAGCACGAAGCCCCATGAGAAAACTGTCGATTGAGTTGGAGTATTAAGGTTGAATGAGAGCAACCAGACGAAACTATGTATATACAATCTGAATATTTCGGTGGAATGACCACTACATTTTGAATAGAAAATGGTTTCACTGAGATGTTTTAGCGGCAACATCATTGAATGTCAATATTCTATTTTGGTATCACTATAAACAATTGGTATCCGATGTTCATTTTGTCTTTTCACTTTCAGTATTTTTATATAATAACATGGATGAGATCGACATGAGTTATGTATATGCACGACAAATCGTTTCTCCTCAGGGATCATTCCCTCTCCTATTTTCCTTTTCATTCAACAATCTCCCGGTGTGACTCGTCTAATTCCCCGGAATGTTTTCGGTCCCGTGACCACTTGCTGGGCTCAGCATGGCACCAACTACTTTTATTTTTTTCCGCACGCAATTTTAATTTTATTTACTTTTATTTTTGTCATTTTTATTCTACTATACTTTTTTCTTCATCTGCCGAATTTGTTTGAGTCCTTGATTGAACAAATACATATATATCTCATTAGTGATGTCACACAAAGTGAGGATGAGAATGAAAAAAGAAAGAAACAAAAAAGAGATAATGCGAAAAGAAATAATATAGGATTTACCGCAAAGCCAAGACGCTGATTAGTTTTAATAAATTTATTCTCTTACCTCATATAGAACACTCAATTTTCGCTGACCCAACGAGAATGTCTCTCGACTAAAACTTCTACCAATAATTACCTCCGATAAGGAAACTTTTCGGCGGACAAAAGTTGTTACTCGAATTGCGCTCTCGCTCTTTCTCTCTTTCTCTCTCTCACTCTCACTCATTCCCCACTCTTTGTTTCACTTTCACTCACACGTTTACTTCCGTACGCTAGGCACGAAATGTAATGAACAAGTCGGGACTAAGAACAATGCTCCCAGCGTCGATAAAAAACTTTCGTCAAGACTCGCAGAAACGCGTGTCATATATATATATTTACAACATTGAAGAAAAGACGGAGAAAAAGTGGTATATGTATATACACGTTCACAGTTGTCGTCTCCCCCATTTTCATTTCCCGTTACTATAGTTCATTAAAAAGGTGTTTCAGAGGCAATTCCGTGAGCTATTAGGTAGCCTCTATCACCCCCGTGGGTGCCATTTCTGCCCCCAGCGCGCCAGAGACTATGGATTCAGCACGAGCATTACGGCAGTTACCAGACCGCCCATTCGCGAAAAATGCTTTCCAGAAGACCGAAGTAACTGTCTATGTAATCGCTCTTTTTTTCTTATTTTTTTTTCTCCTCATTCTCTCTCCATTCACTGTTTTTTTCTTTTCGTTTTCATTTCCTTTCTACTTCTCTTTTGCACTTTCTAAAAATTGCTCGAGACGATGTCGTGTGACATGACGCCGGTGAAGGAAGAGACGAAAAAAAAAAAAAAAAAAAGAGGTCGACCCGTATAATAGATGATAAATAAAAGAGAGGAAGCTGGTGGCAAGACAAAAAAATTGTGATCAGGATATTGGAGAATGGACAAAAGCACGATAGTGTAAAATGAAAAATGCGAAGAAAAAAATGTGGTCAATCGGTCTGTTCCTAATATATATATATATATATATATATATAAATTTGATTGATGAAGTAATAAAACATGACGTGAAAATATTAGTGTTTGTAATTGAAAAATCTTTCCAAGATTTTGAAGTAACCTGAGAATAACATTTGCCGCAGGCGTAAATAGCTAGTTATTTAACCCATAGTAGCCACACAGCACCGGTAGGATAATTATACGGTAGCTATATACCGAGCACTTGGGCTCTCATCTCCTAAACCGTAAAGTCCTTGGCCGGGCGTTGGAACATGGCTACTGGTCTTTACGTCTAATATATCCTGATCCCTCATAACGCAATAATGGTGAAAGGATCAACAAACGAGCTGCCATATAACTTTGACTATGGCAAAACCGATTAGCTAAATGTTTCAGACAAACGACGTAAACTTTCATCGTATAAATGTATGAACAATGGTGTAGCAGACTGCAGAACATCAATGACAATTTTTTCACAAAATATGAAAATACATTAACATATGACATACTATACTTTGTATAGATTGTGAAATCTTGCTAAACGTTGGCTCAAAACAATGTAGCGATAAAGAGAAACGTGAGAAAATAAGTATAATTTGCTTGGGCTCATGATGTTGGTAAATAAATACATCGTAAAAAAACCTTTCGTATTGTTACAAACTATTTCCATCACTTGTGATCTTCTCCGTCATGCAACAGCTGCACTATCTATCACCAACAATGATTCAGTGATGGTGTAATGGAGCGTCAAGGCGCCGTTTATAGAGTGTAAGCTAAAAATGAAAATCATGTATGTGATGCAGCACAGTACAATCATAACCATCCGCCACACCATCGTTTCGCTAAAAATTCTGTGATCTTTTCACGAGTATAGATGAAGCACTTTATCCACATGGGAGGATATAAAAAGTCTTTTCATCAACCAGCCACGCGAAGAAACATTTATAAGACTGTGGATGCAATTCAGTGTGCAATGTCGTTTATAATTGTATCTTTCTCCCTATTTCTCTTCGTATTCGTTGATAGCTATGTAAATTGCATTAATCAACAGATAAAGTCACTCGTTTTTTATCCCACAGAAAATCCCTTTATTATTTATATTTTGATACCCATCCGTAAATATATCCAATTTATTTACATTCTTTCATTTTTCCAAATATAAATATATATATATATATATATATTGCTGTATATTTTACATTCTTATTTAAATTGGAATATGGTGGGTTTTATCCAGCAGGCGGTGGGTTTATATTAGTTTTTACGAGGCAAATATACAACGTTAAAGGGATAAGGGATTAAATTCACACCTGACCAACCCTCTCTAGTTAGAGGAAGGGCTGGCGAATAACCTTGCACATCTTTCGCTAGTGGTGTTGTACATTTCCATGATGCTAAATATAGGAAATATATAACAATAGTATAGTAGCATCATCACCACTACTGTCACCGGAAACATAATAGGGACTACAAAACTGTTCTATATCGTCCCACGCGATATATATATATATAAACGTGCCTACATGTAAAAACCGCGACTTTGAGAAAGTCTTTTCGGTGCATACTTTTCTATTTCCAGTGTAGTGACAAAAAATAGCGGGAGAAAAAAAAATGAGTGAGTAAGGTTAGATAGAATGAGGGTTTGTTGACACTCTACTTTTATACTACGCGCTGATTGGAACTGACAGAGGTGAGAATGTCTGTAGTATAAGGGGACTACAGCGCAGACGATCGTGGTGAGAAAGCATCATAAATAACATTCAACTTTACCTCCTTCGACCTACGTGTTTCGCTCCAACTCCTGCGCGCAGGTATTACCATAGTTGCGTCGTCTAGCTCTCTTGCTACCACCTACTTTCATGCACCCTCACCATCGTGAAATATAAAAAAAAAAGAAAAAAAAAATAACACGGGAGGAATGGAAATAAGAAAGTGGCCTGGTGTATCTATAAATATCTCTTGACAGGTTGAGACAATGTGTGTGTTATATATTCAACGCATATCGTATGACATTAATAAAAAAATTTCATTCGAATAAATGCAAGAATTTGATTATTCGGAATTGAATTCTATATAACTAAAGCGAAAATATCGAAGAATATATATGTACTATCTAATATTATTTAATACTTATAGTTTTGTGAACACCAATTTCGATATAAGAAGTCGCCCACATGCCCGATTATTAATATTGGTTGAACTAAAAACAATAGCTGATTATAAATTCGGTATATTCTGTGCACTGATTATCACTCACACCGTCTATATATATATAAACTGTAAAATTGTTAACGCTGGTAAAGAGAAAAAGAAAGAAAGAGGGTGGGAGAGAGAGGAACATACACTCAAGCATGTTGACAATACACATGTACAGAGCGGGAGTAAACATAAACGCATCAGTGAATGTCCAATGGAGATATTCTATACGAATACAGTCGGCGAAGAGTGATATATGGGTATATAATATATGAGTACTTAATATAAACATTGTTTGTGTGGTGTGCTAAAATCAAAGAGTTACAAAGCATTTCACTTGATTAGAGCATGTTGATCGAATATAAATATCCAGTGATAACAGTATCCATTGAGCAATACTTTATAGCACAACGAAAATAAGGATGATTGAATAAAATGGGAAGCATGAGCTGGATGGCAGGACAATTGATATTGTAAATGAAAATCCAAGACAAACGGATCATCAATGTTTAGGTGAACGAAAAATAGAATGAAAAATCCAGAAACATTGAACCCCATCGTGAAGCTCACCATCACGGTGATCACTCTAATGACGGGCCTTCTTTGTCGGCCTTTTGTCAGCCTGTGAATTAGATTGCGTAATCCTGTTTGTATTCGAAATGACATCGATGCCTTGTGGGGACTGAGAGGTGGAGGGTGAAAGGGGCAAGTTGACATTCAGACGGCGTGTCTCGTGTGCGGGGAAAGGGACAAATGAAAACGAGCGAGTGCAAAGCAAAGGCGATGAGGAGAATGAGAAATAAATGGACTGAACATTGCATAGTCTGGATAATTGACTACGATTGGAAGATTGGACGCGAATCGAGCGAACTCGAAATTCGTTTTCCATAAACCCAGACGCTTCGTTAAGTCCAATTATTCATGGTGAAGGGTGGCTATCGATACTACGAGAGAGGCATCATGCATATATGCTTCAATGGCTTTGATATGTAATATAAAAATCTTTGTACATATATATACATATATATATATATATATATACATTGATATTTGTATCTCGGTATTTTTTATAATTTATGATAGTTTGGCAACTGTTTCCAATTGATAGAGAGACGTAACAATTGATTTCCATTGCCGGCTTGATTGTCAAAGATTCCACATGTCTCGTTGTCGCCGCATTTGTATTTCATATGGATGTAAACGCTGTCATTACGAGATACGTGGGACCTGCTCTTGCGGTTATACTTTATATATACATATATATACTTGTTGGCGCACTTGTGACTGACTCGACCTCTTCTGTTCTCTGGCTTTTACCATTCGCGATGGTGAATTTTTTGTTAGTGTCCACCGCGCTGTTTTATACTCACAACAGCGACGAGACTCTTTATGCTCGCTAAGTACCGCCCGACCGCATTGCAACCGTCAATACGAACGAACGTGCTTTTGCAACCGCATAAGCGGAGAACGAATATAGACAAAGGCAAATGTTTCGGCTTGAAGAAAATGTTGTGTGCAGGTACAACTGGTAAAGACGGTGTACTCTATACAATTATGGCGTATATCTATTTGAATTAATCAATAACATTTTCATTCTCTATTACTTATGTTTCTTGTTCTTTTATTATGCTTCTTTTATATTGTTAATTTTTCGATTGATGAAAAACTGAGAATAAAGTTTTTCCATTCAATAGGGTTTAATTTTCATCATGGAGGATTGTGTGATTGACCCGAAAAGTTTTCGGATGACTTCACACAATCGTCGTATTATCACCATAACTTCAAAATTATGACGCGCTTTGAAAGATACATATTTTTATACACCATTTCCCACACTTTTCTCATTTCATAGAATCTTCTTCTCTGCATATCGATAAATGGATGTGAATGGTTATATGCATACCTATATGAAATGAAAAAAAGATGAATAATAATAAATATACCGTGAATATAAAAAGTAAATAGAGAAGTATGAACTCACAGTGCGGTCTCTAAGAAGATGGTTTGAATGGAAACGATGTGATCCAGTATAGTGAATCAAGTTGTGGGTCTGTGCAATGGGGGGTCGATGCCCAGGACAGTATCGCTTTTAAAGCATTACTTCTCATATAAACGTGTGCCACACATTATATACAGCTGCGTTATACTCACTAACGCCAATGAGAGTCACCCACTCTCTTCATTTTTGCTTATTCATCTTTGTTGTACTGGCTCTTCTATCTTTTGGTCTTGCTCTCTCATTCACGCCGGTGAGATAAGCAGTGCCATCCATAACCATTAGGTCCGCGTGCAATTATATACACATTCGTTAGGCACCGTGCAGACAACAAATCGTTTGGTCGTCGTCGCGCGCAAATTCAACGTATGAATAATAAAAATGAACTGAAATAAACTGAAATAAAATAAAATTACCCTGACGCCCAATTCACAATGGTAATATCCAATGTATTAATAAATCTTCGTGGATATTTTGTTTGTAAATGTGTATGTGTATTATACTCCCGAGGAGTCACTGATGTTTACGACAGAAAGAAGAATCAAGAATGAGACAACTCGTCTTGGACTCTTTTTACGTGGGTGAATGTTCTTCCACTGCACCAAGATGACAGAAATGCCAGGCATGTGAATCATATTACTTGAATTCGCGCTCTCTCTGTTTATCATTAATTCTATCTGTATTTCTTTTTATATTCATCGGAAAAATCCTGAAATTTATTATTTTCAAGACACACACATCAGACATTACTGTGTTATTTTTTTGTTGATTTTTTTTATCATGACAAACAGATTATTGACGATTGTATCTCATTCGAATGTGGAATGCACGTATTTATCGCCCGGATTAATCCAGCAGCGTTCGCTCTCGAGATGGGTTTCTCTTCTTTCTCTTATTCTCGTTCTTCTCCTCATTCTCTTCTTTTATCCTCTCTCACATATTGCCTGGGGGGATTTTTTGTAAGGACGCAAACCTGAACAACAGTAAGCATCGTTAATAAAGAATACCCATAGCACGCATGCCTTCGGCGCGTTCGAGCATCTCGTTATTCGATATTAATAACGAGCGAGGACCGACGTGGTTGGAGGGAGACAGAGAGAGAGAGAGAGAGAGAGAGAGAG
>CAJUYH010002241.1:23854-41323 GCA_910591685.1 Galerucella tenella | reverse complement strand
AGAGAGAGAGAGAGAGAGAGAGAGAGAGTGAGAAGGAGAGAATGGTCGTCGACCGAGAAGTACATGTGTATATATAAAAATATATGTATATGAAATTAATAGTGAGAAAGAGAGACGCAGAGAGACGCTGAGACACATAGAGAGACGCAGAGAGAGGGGAATACGGAGGTAGGAATCAACCGGCAGATTCGAATCATTATAATGGTTGTGGCTGCTACTGGTAGAACACATTCCTATATTCAAAGAATCAACCACCGTCATAGTCTCATACAATTCGCCTTGGATCCATCCTCATAATGTATTATGGGTAAAATGCCATTTCAATTATAAGTAATGTTGCAAAAAAAACGAAAAAAAAAAGAAATAATAGAAGCATGAAAAAGTTCTTGGGCTCATTCTCACGTGTTCGTACCTGTAGGGTTACTTGAAATTTTCCAATAGAAAATTTTCTCTATATATATAAGATTTGTATTATATTTTATATATATTATATATATTATATATAAATAGAGATATTCAACATCGTTATATACATTATCTGCTGGTTTATACAAAAATATTACTGTTCTGTCTCTTTTTTTCTTATAACTTTGTGTTGATCCACACACGCACCTAGAAGGTGCACGGGTCAAATTCCATTGGATATTATTTCCTTGCTTAGTTGGTGCCTCAACAAAAGCCATCCCTGAAAGGGCTATACCTTCTTTTCTCTTTTCACTCATTCTCAACTCAACAATTTAGAGAGTTTCTTCATCCTATAACGAAAGCTACGTTAATATTATTCAGATAAATTCTAATGTTAACTAATATGGAACTCTCTTAAATATTTTCAACTACTTTGAAATTATCAATGATCAATTGAGTGAGAGTAACATGAAGAGATTCACAGTGCATGTACCTATACCAAATCTATTCATTCATTGTCTTTTTTTCCTGAGCTTTGAGAAATATTGCACCAATGATCACGGGAGATGGTCTCAACTCGCATCCAAATACTCTCGCCCGCACTCTCTCTCTCTCTCTCTCTGTATGTCTCTTTCTGTCGTCATCTTGTCGTCTCTTATTTTTTTCGCGTGGATGCATAAGAGTACACCCACACTTGTGTGTAACAACGGGGGGTCGCGTGATTTGTGGCTGCCCAAGAGAAGTCACACAGCGGCTGATATATTTTACGGTCAGTCGTCCTCTCCACCACCACCGCCGCCGCCATCACGGCGTATCACAATCACCACCACTACCAATACCATAAGAGACTCGTCTTCTATACAGCCAAAAATTCTTCTTTCAAATTGTACAGGTATTGGTATCTGTGTATGTATGTATGTGTTGTATTGATATGTGGAGAAACCCCAGGAGGGTTTAAAGCCGCCAGCAGCCACATTGTGCCACATATACCCGACTTGGTCAGTCAGCTTTACACGCAAGCTACATCGTATTTACATGCGAAAGGAGTCGTATAGTTTCTCTCTCGATCATTCGTCTATCTACGACTGCTTCAACGTATGCTCTGTCGTGCAACCGATTCACCCCCCAAAGATATTTCCAGTGTAAACACGGCTCATCATTATCGCCAAGGGATACAGGATACATAACATACATACATATACATAGCTTGAAGGAGCATCCAAGCTCTTTACGCTTGTCCCCAGTCCATTTCGACACGCTCTTCACGACATTATAAATATATAGCTGGAATCGAATACGCCAGAGTGTCCAAGTGTCACAGCCACTCCCTCGCAATTCGAGTCGCTCACCCCCTCCTTTACTTTTTCTCATTTTACTTTCTTCCCTTTCCTTTGTTATTCGAACATTTTAACGCGTTGATGAAACGGATCTTGATAAACCAAATCTATTCAGAACTCTTTTGCCTGCGCATACAACTATACCGATCTGAAAAATTGCTGAAGTTATCAAAATCAACTGGCAAGGAGCGACAAGCAAAAAAAAAAGAAACGAACGGCGAAATGAAGGTATCATCGGTTATATTCGCTGGGATAAACAGAAGAGAGTGAGATAGGATAAAAATGTGCGATAAACAAAGACAATGTTGGAAAGACATGATGTTCGCTGCAAGGATCTCCGGCGATGTGAAAAAAAAATTGACAAAAACTATATATATATATTTGCAAAAAAAACACGACAAAAGAAGGAGAAAACAAGTGAAAAAAAATGGATAAAAAGAGAGAAGGTGGGTGGAAAAAAAAATCGATGGAAGTAACACATGCATGTACGCTTATATGCACTTGCATTTTACCTTGCCGCATTTACTTATTTATTTTTTTCTTCTTTCGTCTTGTATTTTTTTTTTTTTTTCATTTTTTTCATGCTGACCGCGAGAAGCTATCGGGGATCTCGCATCGTAATTCTAGAACTTTATGTCCGAGCGGCTAACCTTCTCCTCCACCATCACCCTAACTTACGATAACCTCACTCTTATGCCTCTACTCTTCTCTTCTCTTCCTCTTTACACTCTGTTCACTTACATCTTCCTCGTCATCATCATCGTCATCATCATCATTATCATCATCATCATCATCTTTTTTTACACTCTCTGCGCCTTTCTCTCACTGAAGTCTTGGCTATTGTGTCTGCTTGAGATGTCTACGTCGTGTGGCTGAAACGTAAAAAGAAAGTGCTTATCACGCTCACGGCTTCTCTCATTCTCCCTTCGACAAAATGAAATTTTCTTCCAGGCATAAATTCACGTTGTACGCCGCGTTTTTCCCTTTGTGTCATTGCATTTGCGCGCACATTTATATTCACCATGTTTAAACGCACCCGTGATCACCTGGTATAGGATTTCATCGATATATTCTGGACACATTCATTTGCTCTTTTTCTTTTCCTTTTATCTTAACTAACACACACATACACACTCGTATAAATATTTATTCTACACACTTTTTTACACCATAACGATGATGTTTATCATGACAACGAGTCATGTGTTCTGTGTGAATTTGCAGGGAATGAAGGTACTTTAAAGTCCCAGCGATTCGCTCACGCTGATTTATCGCCGTTTACAACTTTGTATACGTGTCTTTATAATTGTTAATCATCAGTGGAATGCGTGCAATCCACGATCAATATAAATGTATATGTAAATCAATTCATTTTATAGTGTTGAATAGTTTCGTGACCACTACACAACTATATGTGTATCTCTGTAATAATGAATATGTGAGGCTAGGTCAAGGCTTATCCTTGAACATATGTACATACATTTTAGAGCCGTGTGTGTCGTAATAATTTAGAAGTTCCATTCATCGTGCGCCAAAGTTGAGTGTCTCCGGGGAGGAAAACCGACACCAGAGACATATCGATATGGTCTCGGTGTGCGAGTATAGGACGAGATATAGTAAGTGAGCATGAGATAACTATACAGAGGATGGAGACGATGAGAGTTATAGAGAGAGAATTAGACTTGCTCAGGTCTCTGTTCGGCCCACTAATGTATGTAATTGATCTATTGTGCAATGCATTAAGCCCCCAGGTATCATTGTGTAAGTAGTTTATCCAAGATAGAATGTAAGGGGACACGCGTACCAGTGCGACGTGAATGGAAATGAATTCTGTTATTAGTGTTTGTCTTGCTTCAGATGAATTTGAACGGATATTCAATCAACCAATCTCGTTATATTGTTACTTCATTCCTATTCATACACTTATTTGTACATATATTTTATTACTAAAATTCCGAATAATTAGACATGTATATATGTATATATTCAATTTGCCCGCAAATTGTTGACAGCCCACTTAGTTTTACATGGCTGCAGAAGATAATGAATGGAGAGAAAAGCCACTTCCTGGCCCGCGCGCCGTCATTAAATACACGTGTACTATATATAATATAGTTACAAAGTATGATTTTTCAGCACGTCAACTCGGATGACTATCGTCCACCTCTTCAATTGTACCCTCTTTCAACTCATAAATTCACCACCGCATTTCTCATATAGCACTCATTGGCGTTATGTCATGTGGTTTACCACAGCCAATAAGTCCTTTTGACATGTATTTTGACTTTGTGCGTTTTGAATTATATCACTCACTTTCCTTTTTCTTCTCCATAAATATGTATGTATTATTTGTATTCATTTTAATACTTTAACAACACTCTGTATTATACGATCCATCTTCTGACAACAGTCCACTTCCTTTTGTGGTTTCTCGAAGAATCAGTAAATTGAAAGGGATATACATAAGTGAGAGGGAGTCAAATCAAATTGGTAACGATTTCAATTGCTTGTGCGTGTAGAAATTTGTTACAATTATTGTATTCATGCCAGATGTGCTTAATCGTTGCGCAGAAAATACCTTAAATGTACATGCATAAACAAACACACATAATATTGTTAAAGTCTAGTGGCAGTGATTTATATAAATTAATTAACTGACATGAATCAACCGAACTAATGATATTTTGGCATTGCATATTATTTTTTAACACTTTTATTATAATAAAAGCTACATTGGGACAAATATCACAGAGCCAACTGCTACATGACTAAGTGGCTTGATTCATACACATATATACATATACATAAGCCGAAATAAATACATACCTATATGATTGTATAATTATGTGCTTAAGGTGATTTCAATCAGGGTTGTGCCTAATTGTAGCGGGTCTTCACCACCGAAAAGTCCTCCTTTTTTTTTACTCAATCAATTTTAACACAATAAATCGTGAAATAATGAGAATACTAAACAATATATATATATATATATTCATACTATACATCGAATTATTGTTATTGTCAATTTACAGTCTCACTGTATAGTCAAATATTTTGATAGGTAACTTCACCATATCAAATATTCGAGATATATATGGACAAGTATGGGTATATAGTGGGGGCCTTGTGCGTGCTGCACCTTTGTGAAAACTATTATCCCTTTTGCCTTCCTCACCATCGCCCTCACCATATATATTCCCTGATTATTATTGCATGACTGTGAAAATTGCAGCCGGACGATGAACGTTAATACTCTGTTTCCTCGTGTGCATGTATGTACAAATGTTCGCATGACTTGGTGAGTTTTCGAACAATTGTAACTACCATTCGGTGGTCCGTGTGTGATGTAATAGTGTGTATATATATATGAGTATATACCTTTGAAGGAAAAGAGAGAGTGGCATGAACAAGGCGACATGAAGGGATCGCGGAGAAACACCAACACGTGGTGTCTTCCCATGTCAGTCTACTTGACGGACGGCAAGCTCACTTGACAGCCCCAAGGACAGAAAGGATACGAGAGTGGATGGTATATATGTATACAGACCACCAGTGGCTTGTGTTTTATTCAGGCTTGACGAACAATTACAAACAAAACTCTTTCTTCCTCTTTATCTCACTGTTGTTCTTTGGATTTCTCTCTGTTTGGATAAAAGCAAAACACGCACTAGACAACGATACTCTGTTGCAGGATGCGCCCAAAGCAGGATAATTACAAAATCAACGATGCGAAACTGCACTGATGCGGTTTCCTCTTTTATTTCTATTCTTTGATGATTATTTCGTACTGATTGCAGATCCGGCTTCGCGAGATTGTTTTATGTAAATTATGATAGCGGCCGTGACGTTTCAAATTCGAATGTTATTTTCCTTCTATTGAGAAGTTTGATATAAAAATTAGATATGTTCCTATGTCGTAATTGCATTGAAATGACAATTGTAAAAAATTCTCTCAATGTGTTTTATTTACTGTATTTTCTTCAAGTTTAAATTTGCCAGATGTCTCATAAAATTATTGCACGTTTTTCACATTACCTCTTTTCCTATTCATTACTCAGTTTCCTCATATACATATATAACTCTCGTAGGTTTGATAATAAAGAGTCGAACGAGAAGAGGATGACTGTAAGTACATGAACGTCGACAAGATCCTTTTTCTCCATATATATATATATATATATATTCTCATATACTTTTTTTTCTACAAAATTTCTCTCTTTCTCGTTTTTCCTATCACTTTTTTGTGCGACCCTCTCACTCATCTCTCTTTTTTTCTCATCCCCCTCCTTCCATCTACCCCATACACACCCACATCACATTCTTCTATTTCATTGTCGAGAAAACCAATTTCCTGGTACCTAAATTACGTGCGTCGGCGAAAAAACCTTCTCCTCTCTTTCTCCCTCAACTCTCTCGCCCACGATCCTTCCGTTTACGTTCATTCTCTTCTCTTAGCCCGTTTCCACCACCATCACCACCCCCCCGCTGTAATATTGCAAGTTTCCAGTCTCGCAGAGGAGAGTAGAATCGCGAGGAAATCAGCAAGAAAAAGAGAAGAAGCGCGAGCGCAAACGGGCAGAAACGTTAATTTGAAAACGTCACAGTTTAATTTAAAATTACGTAAGTAGGGTGGTTCTTTCGCGCTTCCTACTACTCTTTCCCCTTTGTCTGTCTACTTGCTTTGCACTGCTACTGCCTGTTATACTCGTTCCTCTATCATTTCTCACATAACTACTTCTCATTCTTCCTACACGATCACTGTAATAATAGTCAGCTCGAGAGAAGTCCATAGGATATTTCTCACTTTCATACTCTCCGCTTTTCCTTACTTCCTTCTTTTTTTTACGCTCTCACAATTTAATTTTTCTGAAAAGTATTTGTGGAACGAGTGAAATTCTGATGTGAAGGTATCATGAAGGTGAATGCTGGACGTATGAGAAAACAGTGAGGAATAATTGGAATTAAAAGAAAAAAAGTTGTATTCCGTGATATTTCCTCTATTTCAAAGTTAATTGCGGCAAATTAATATTTGATTTATTGAATCAATGTTCAAGCAACTGGATAAAATGAGCTTTTTTTCTTGATAGATATTTGTAGAAACTTGAAAGTAATCTTTAATTTAGTGAATCAATATCGTTATTCATGATCATTGTCACCGATAAAGCAAGCGAGACTGTGCATAATGTAGTGCGACGGGTCGTACATCTCTCAATCTTGTATGGTTATTCACCACCAACGTCGTTCAAATGCGTGTTACGCGCCCCATTACATGTCCCATTAAATTATGAGTTTTGAACAACATCGTTTCTTTTTTCTTCGTTATAGCTGTAAAAATATCCCTAAATATCTCTAAATGAGTTTCATTTTGTGAAACTCTCTCTCACTCAAATCGCCATGAGCAATTGAATAAATTCCGTTGATGGGAATCAAGAGGAAAAAAAAAACGACTAAAAAAAAAAGAATGAACAATTTTACATTTGAAAGTCTTTTTGAGATGGAATGTCGAAGAATGCGATATCCACCTTGGCAACCCGATATAGGTTGGGTTGATATTCTGGCAATTGGCATCTCCAAACAACCCAACACGTGTCCTCAGAAAAAAATAAAATGTATAAATACACATGAATAAACAGAGAGAAAACAAAAAATTAAAGAAATGTCCTCTCACAGCATTTTTTCTACTATTTTATTAATTTATTGATTAATTACTCAATTTATTTATTGTTGAAGTTTAATCATGTGAAGGGTATATAATGAACAAAACATTATTGAATGTCATTGTCTTTGCACATTCATTTCCAATATGACTTATTTATTAATCAATCAGTTTTGTTGACTGCATAAACATGAAATGATAGACCTTGATAGCCAAAGCAAACATGTTCTTTATCCAACGCTTGAGATCTCATCTCGCTGGTGGCCCCGACAGGGTTATATTCGTTCCCAAACCAGTTTTCATATTTCTCGTGGGGCGCGATAAATTCACAACGAAACACGGCAAAGATTCACTATACATATGAGCCTTGGGGTGTTTTATATACGAGTATATATATATATATATATATATATATATATATATCTGGTATGGTATGGGTATTGTATCGGGATCGTTCAAATTGCTGTAAAAAATCTTGAATATTTCCAGCATTAACGCCAATCTTAAATATCAAAGTCTCAATGAATTAATACCATGTAAAAACATTCAAATTACCTCCAAATTATATTATAACACATAAATACATGAGGATATTATAATAATTTCTTCTTTTTTTTTTTGCTTTGTTTCAGGTGAGTACAGAGTCTCGAAAATTTCCACAATAAAAATATATGAAACACAAAGCCATCTCGGAGAATCGGTAAGCCATGTGATTTCAATCTCTTCCACGTCGCGGTTCTGTACACCCGCATTGAACAACAACAAAATACATGAAACAGACGAATAAAAAAAAAATCAAATAGCAATGAAAGCAAACAGACGAGAAAAAAGATTATTCGATGGTTTGGACGGGGGGATTTATGCGATGGAAAAAAAGTAAAAAAAAAAAAAAGAAATACAATCTCGCTTGTCTGTGTCGACTTGGTGAAACAGGAGAGACTGACCGGAAGAGAATAGGCAGTTTTTCCCAACTGACCATTAGAATAAACTCCAAACAAAGATTCCATTTTCCTTACTCATACCCACTACTACTCTATCAATCATTTATTTTCATCTTACACACATACCAATGGCACTTAGGTGTGCAATTCCACTCGGCCATATTATAACTGCTATTATAGCAATTTGACATTTGGCAATGGCAACCTTGTCGTTTACTCATCATCGCACTAATATATTTCATTTTGTTTCATACAATGCAAAAATATGAACCTCGTGTTATATCTTTAAATAAGTAATTGAGAACCACGTGAATTGAACGATATTCTATAATAGTTGGAGGGACATAACTAAATGATTGATACACATATTATACGAACAAAGCTCTAATGCAATTGTATGATTCACGCATGTGATTGCTGTATGGTACAAGAGGAAATTGCACTTTGACAATGCTGTATGGAGAATAGTGTATGCGGAGACAATATTCCATGGTGAACCGCGACTATCGCGCGGGAGTAGTTGGACTGCCCGATAGATCGTATGGAATCACACAATGATCGTTTAATCGGCTGTGCATCAAACAATTGGCGGGCGTTGTATGTCTCTTTCTGTCTCTCTTTCTCTCATTTCATCATATACCACGTTATAAACTCAAATCGTTCGTATGAATTGTATTGTGAGCGCCAGGGTTGGCGTGGCGTCCACTCGCGTCTTCCGCAGACACAAATATAGTGTACGCGCGCGATACGCTCCCACGAGCATTTGATTGCCCGTACTATTATGACTGACATTTTCGCGGTATATCTATTGCCCGATGTTTCAACGACAAATGATCGTAGTACGCATTCGAGTCCAATAACGCCGCCACTATGAAACCGGCGAAAAACTTTGCTAGATTCAATCGCTCTCTTCCTCATCCTATTTTACAATAATAATGCAATATATAGATGTAGACAACGTACACACTACATTTAATCAACGAGTAGAAGCATCAATAGATTTTACAGTGATGTTGCCGGCTATTTTTCGAACAATTAATTGCATAGTATATTATTTTCGAATTACTCGAAATAATCTTGCACAGATTTGTCCAAACATACATTGCGTACAAAGTTGATCATTCACGGCATTATATGGTATCAACACTCCACGTTCATATATATCATGTGTGAATATATATGTTTATGAGTGTTGTTATATATGCATTTCATGGTTATGCGGTGCACGAGTTGAATGCACGGGTGAAATCGGCGATGATTCAAAGTTATTTATGGGGTGCGGACGCTAAGCGAAAGATGCGGTGAGCGAAAGAGAAGGTGAAGAAGAAAGATAGAGAGAAGGCAAAATTACAGTGAGATCTCGATGCATCGTGATTTTTCATGTTTCATGTGCAGTGTGCGGCGACAAGTCGAGAAGGAAAAGGGAAGAGGATCGCACGATATTTGAATATAACATATATTTTTCGTGTGTAAATGTGTATTGCACGCACGGATATCACCGCTAAATCATTTTTACGCCGCTGCATTGGAACATATTGCAATTTCTTAGCCTCTACATCGCACAAATCATTCGATAAATCATCGTACCGACATGAATATAAACAGAAATTTCAAATAACTGAGGCACAACGCGATCAAAAATAATGATGGCATGGTGTGTGTATGTGTGCGCAAATAATGATCGATAGCAACACGAAGATAAATAATAAAATTAATTCAGTGAAATAATACAGAAATGTTGGAAAAAGGTGACGGAGAAAATGGGTTTTAAATATGTGATTTAAATTTTGTGATTTCTTTTATCGACATTTTGATACAAAATGGCTGCTCGCGACAGGGAGTCGCCGCGTAATCTCTCTCGATTCAAATTAACACACGCAGTGCCCGACGGGCGGTCGCAATGGCGCGCTATATCGTATAAGAGATAATATCGCCGTACATCTCTTGACCTTCCATGTCTTTCTTTTAAAGCCCACCGGTGAGAGACCTGCCTTTGCCATAACCATCGTTTTATTCTGTCATTTTTTTTACATTATATATATATACATATATATATAGAGAGAGAGAGGAAAATTTTTCATTTTGATTTTCGTTTCAATCAAAAATCTATAGATTATAATATTCTTCTATTATTCGTTCACGATCGTTAAATTAAACATGACAAATCTCTCTCTCTCCACTTGAATTTCCTCGATGAAAATCACATTTACATAATTTTAAGGATTTTATGATGAATCTTTGATCATTATAATTCGATTCTACAATCAAATATTCCCGTTTGTGACATTCATAAATTATTTTCTCGACTATATCTCAATTTAATTTTATTATGAAAAAATAGAGATAAAAATTATCTTTATAAGATAAATCGTTATTCAAGTCCATTGATTATTTTACTCGCTTAATTTCATTTACGTATATAATAGTTATAATGTAATGAATTATTTATCCATGTATATTCATCCTCGCTGTTTGTCAAATAGTTATTGTACGATTTGTTCTTCATCTAACGCGTTCCACTTCAACAATGGCAACAATGGCATACCGCCAGATGTTTATAGTCGCGTGCTCACTTTTCAAATATAACCGCGCACAAAACAATGTTTATATAAATCTCAACATTCTGTCGTATCTATTCTTCATTCACTCGTGCTCCTCTGCATTTTTTCTCTTTTTCACTTGTTCACTTCTCCTCTATCTTTTGCTTTCCATTTTACTCTTGGTATCGTGTGTCTTCTCCATACTCCCTATTTCTCCAAACATAATTCAGAAGACAAGAATGTACGCAAAACAGAGAGAAAGACGAACGGAATACTGTGACTATTTATTTTTTGACTTACTCACAGTTTTATGCTACATCATATCACGCGGTAAATATGGTGAATGTATGTCATACCGTACCAGGCTGTCGATAACATTACTGACCCAAATATAATTTCGTGGCGGTGAAAAGAAAATAAGAATGTGTAATATAGCTGAAAGCGTAAAAAATAAATAAATAATGAATAAATATATAAATAAAAAGGAAAAAAAGGAAAAATAAATTGCGAAAGAAATATAAGCGAGTAGAGGGAATATAAGGGACTATAAGGAAAATCATCGTGATGTGTGCGAGCGCCTCTGCTGGGGTTATATGGAAATGTTGGTCAGATATATCATTCTGGCTTGACAGTGCAATTCTCTTATCTGCCTTGCGCCGCCTGCCGCTACCCCTCAACCATCAAGACAAGTATATATATATATAGGGCGGAGGGAGACTATGGCTTTGGAAACGCCGGGAGATCGTGGAGGAGGGGGAGGGGAGTGAAGCACCCGATAGAGGATCTGCAAACACGCTGGTGCCTCCGACCCCAACAATCCTCCGGCCATTCTCATCCTCATCCTCATCCTCACACTCTCACTCTCGCTGCCGCTGTCGCTCGTCCTCTCACACTCTACCCCCTGGTCCAACATCATGACGAACTGCCGAGCAAAATGGAGCAGAATCCTCGCTATATCTCGCTATACACTGGAAATACATAAACAGAGAATTGAAGCGCTACTGCTGTTTCACCTGCAAACACTTTTACTATTATTATCATTTTTATTATTTTATTTTCACTGCAACAAAAAAATAAGAGAAAAATAAAGAATTCATGAGCTGAGTAAATTCAAGTGTAAATATATACATTGGTAATAATTATGTATTGATAAATAATACATTTTGATTGATTTCTGTCATGTTCTTTGCCAAGTGGAAAGTTCCTGGCACGTGCAGACACACGTCAACGTAATCGTTATGGAAGTAAATTCTTTTGGGGTGTTCGAGCGTGTACTTCACATAATATTATACACATATACACGTACGCTATACATAAATGGTTTGTATAAAGAATTTTAGGGGATAACTATTTGTATTTTCTCGTTATATGCTGTCTCATGCAGAGTTTGGCTAATCCACACTCTGTGTCTCACTTTCATCACTCGTATTTCCACGTGCTATTTCCTTTTCGACATATGTATATGTATTCATATATTTATATACTGCAGTCCGCGTGTATTTGCGTGAGGGTTATATAGGACGAAAACATCGACCGACGGATAAACTGTGTCGACATACACACGGGCTGACGTCCATCAATCAAAGTTGAACGTAAGCGCGACGGTTTCTGCTATAAAATTACGATTGGCTATTGGCGGATTCGGAAGGTCTGTCATCGCTCCGTATTTTCTGTTTTATGTAGGTTTTTTTCTGTATTTTCTCTCTTCATTCGGCTAAATATATACATTCAATTATATCACTGTTTTGCATTTTATCATATGTCTACTGACATGTGATATTCACCCGGGTGAAAAAATAATAAATAATTATAAACTGATAAGAAGTGCAATATGAAAATAATTTCTTTTTGCGTTTCGAAATTTTTAATAGAGTACAATCAACATTTTCCCATTATCAAATCGGATTAATATCTCTTCACCTGTGTATTCTAATCGCTATGTAATTGCTTCTTTTAACTAAGATTCAGAGATTTAACTTTGCCATGACTCTTCCGTACACTGCACCCTCAAACAACCTGGAGAATGAGTGTGCCGCGAGGAGGAAAAGAGATGGCTCGGAAAAAATGTCGCAAAAAAGATAGAGAGATACTGAAGAGCGCCTGAAAAGAAGAAATAAAAATGAGAATTGCAAAAAAAAAAAAATAATACGAGTCGACTTGTTCAGCCCCTCAAGGCGGACTGGTTGGTATCAGCAGTACGATTTTTAAATTGGTTCTTATAACTTTAAATACACCGGGAGACTACTCTGGTGATGGTTGAGAAGAAGTAGCGAGGGAGCGAGAGAGAGCGGCAGAAGGATAGGCGAACTAAATCTCCGGGAATCAAATCAAAACCGTTTTAAAAGTTCCGTTTGCACTTTCATCTTTTACCCCAACTCGCCAAAGTCTCCTTCCTCTTTTCATATCACATATATATATTATATTGTTTCGTATTTATTCGAAATTTTTTTTACCATAAGAATTGTGATATACTGTGGCAGTGCCTTGTTTTTCATTTCATCATCGTAGCCATCACCCATCATTCTTATTGCAGATGAATAGTATTATATATTTCCACGTAATTTCCCACAGAAATATAGGTATATATACATATAATAAAATAATCCGTCGTGATTCTAAGGATACACAATGAAATAGTCGGCAAGAGGGTAAGTGAGTCCGCAAATGTCTATTGCTTGAAGTTAAGAACAAAATCTCTCCTCCATCATGTTTATGTCTCTCTTTCATTTTCTTTATCTTCTTCCATATATATATATATATATATATATATTTACACCATACCGACGGCTTTCTCTAACCCTGCAAGCGAATCGAATGCAATTAAGGAAATGCACCGTGAATGGTAATGCTCCAATCTCAAGTGGAGAGTGAAAGAAAAAAGAAAACATGAATGAAAAAATAAATAAATGGAAATAAAATAATATATATGTATTATCTCAAGTTGAACGACCAGTTATTTGTTCCTCAGTATTTTATCGTTAAAATCCAATTGGAATTCTCGAAATAGTTGTATCGATTCTTCGTAGTATGTAGTATCAGCGTGCAGAGCACATCGTGCAAACAGAGAAGTAGTGAACGAATGAGAAGGAGTAGGACCTTTGGGTTGATACCACCGCGCTTTTCCTGCGATGCAATCTTTGAAAGGAGAATCGCGTCATTACGCCGTGCCAGTGGTTCACGGGTCATTGCTCTCCACCCTCTCATGCCTCAACCACCCTCTTTGCCGTCCATATCCACCGACGAGCGCATTTCGTCTGACGTCCTTCATTCCAAGCTTTCTTAACGGTTTCGCCTCCTCGACGACCATATACTCGTATGTATGCAACATATACACACAACTAAGTATATAATGATGTAAAAATATACATCTCTACATTTTTCCGGTGAATTGATGTAGTGACACGTGTCGAAGAAGTTGCACTATTCACCGATTATATTTATGTTGATTATTTTCACAAGTGGGTTCCAAAGTATTTTTTTTTATTTTTTTTATTTCAATTCAACACAGTCATGATGACCCTTTACCATCATCTTATTTATGTCCCGCATGTATTCGATAAAAGAGTGACTCGATAGCATTAGTTTCAGGGAATCATAAAAGCCGACCCACACATGAGCTATAATATAGCTTTATATGTGTGTTTACACACATATATACTTATAATACCTATACACAAAACCAGTTGGCCAACAAACGCTCCAGCTCACTTAATCGTTGCACATTTTTGATTCTTTATGTATATATATATATATATATATATTCTCTGTTGAGTATAGCTTTGTCTATGCCATGTTATCCGAGTGGAAAAAAAAAGAAAGAAAAAAGTGTAAAGAGTAAGAAGAGCCTATATGCTCACCCTCATCGTGGGTCTTTCTCCGTACCATCGGTTTGAGTATATAAAGACATGACAAGAGAGAAAGAAAGAGACAAGGGGACGCCATTGTGCGGTTGGCAGCGCCACCGCCAGTGAAACGATCCGTTCCGCTACGCTTTAGACACGCGCGCGCATGAGCTTTTATTTTCGATAATGAAGCCAAACTATATCTTCTGTACTAACCCTCTCCAGTTTCTGGGTAGCAAAATAGCCACACTAACAAGGCATACATGGGTGGCAAGATTCGTTGTCAATATATATGCAACAAGTTTGCCAAGAGTATAATATCACTAATAGTAGTTCTTTATTTATTAAAAAAACCGTTCAATGATATATAAATGTTTACTCAATAATTCAAGTCGACTGGAAATAAATTTTTAAATATTACTGATTAGACTAAAACATTTTTTTGTATATCCACTCAATTTTGATATTTTGAGTTGTCGCAAATTCCTCATTGGCAATAATGTTCAAACGTGCATTCTATAAAATTCTTTATCACAGCAACGGTACATCTAATCACTAATATTCAAATTTCGTGGTTGTCTTCCACATGTTGGGGCACATTGCTGCTGACGCCAGATGTATAATATATTTGCGAGGAATATTAGTTTATAACATTAAACGTATATATAGGTTTTCCAATTAAGCAGCAACGGCTGTGGAAATAAATGGTGCAAACAGTAACATTTAAGATATAATTGGATACATTGATAAGTGAGGGTAGGTGAAAATTGTTTGGTTGTGAGTTGAGAAATAAGAGCGAACGAAAAAGTAATTTTGTGTAGATCAGAAATATAGAGAAGGTTGTAGAGAAAGCAGGGTGTATATATGTATTAGTTCAACTGTATACAATGTACTAGTGCATAGATATGTGTAAAAGGGATGTATGATAGTAGCAGAGTAGATTATTTTGCCGAGGAATTCCCAATGCTATGGTGCCTCGAGCGCGCGCGTGATGGTGATAGCAACGACGTAATAATACCGAATGACGCGGCATTTTGTGCGGCGGTGCTGGCGCAAGGGTGTCACCACAAGACTGAGTGAGAAAATGGAATAGAAAGCGAATAGCTCGATATATCCCCTCTCATTCTACCCCCCCCCCCCCTCTCTTTATCCGTCAAGCGCTCGTAAACATTTCGTAAATTTGCTCCACAGGTGTGCCATCGCGACTACTAAGCCGTCCGCACTCCCGGCCAAACTCGTCTATTTACTCCGGTTACGATGGGGGTTGTATAACCACCCCTTTCGTAAAATTGTCTTGTCAACTATCCAACTATCATCTGAACATCACTTCTTCCTTTTTCTTTTTAATAGAGCTGGAAATTGTAACGAACGAATGAAGGAGAAAAAAAGTTTACATGAAGAAGACATTAATTTTCTTTTCGTAATAGATAAAATAATAACAAGTGGAAATATCAATACGTGATATTAAATCGAAAATGGTAAGAATTAACGGCCTAGAAACTGCTCGTAGACGTCTCACTATTATAACCCATCACTGGTGAACGTATAAAAAAATATATAGATATAACTAGAAACAACTATAGTTGCTTAGCTTAGAGCGTGATGAAGGAGTTTCGTGTATTCGTGCTACCACCTTCCGTTTTGCTTCTCTTTGCCGATAATATCAATTGACTCGCCACCTACTTGTCTCTCTTGCGCCCATTGATTGTCACTTCCATTCCGTTTATGCACACACACACACACACACACACACTTAGGCAGCAGGCTCTCATTCCCTTATTTTTATTTTTCCGACCATCACAAACCGACACGTTTACGTGATGATTCGTTCGCTCTGGCTAGATGAAAACCGTGATATACCGAAGTGAAAGGCAATTCATCTCGATTTCAGATACATTTGCGACGTGCCTAATGGCTATTCCATGCAGTAACTGTAGAGCAATTAGAATTTTACGGATTTTATATATATATATATTCGCTTGATAGATAGTTGGTTGACAATATTTATAAATACATAGATACATTTATGTACCTGCTGAGACAAATTACTCGGAAGCTGGTGGACATAATATAAGATATTATCTAGCCAATGCTGCAATCGGTAATTGAAGTGCATGTTGATACACAATTGCATTGCAGTATCTATCTTGTATACCGTTGTACCAATGGCGTACAGTAAGAGAAAAGCGAAACGCGAAAGTGAAAGAGGGAGAAGCAAGAGTGAGAGAGTTGAAAACTCTGTTATAGTACCGCCCATAAAGCCACTGAGGCACATCCATCCGTCCGTACCCTCGCGGGCTCTATTAGCAAAGTGTGATGGAGTTTTGTGAGCCCGATTACACTCGAATAGATATTACCCCACATCTAAACTGTGGAGGGGATGCAACCCTTTCGACCTATACTCGCGTTCGTACATGTATAGGGTGTGTGTGTGTGTGTGTGTGTGTGTGTGGATGGATGTGTGTAGTGATATATACTTTTCGTTCTCTATCTCCTGATTTTACTCCTCTGTCACTAATCTTCTGTCTGAGCTCATCGCTCAATGTAATATAATATTTGTAGGCGATGACCAAAGGACACGGCGATGCAATTGCATTACGACAGGTTGCAAATTACTTTACCAGGGATGAGTGATGCAATAATATGTGCGTATGTATGTTCAATGAGGAAAGCGACCTCGTCCCAAATAAATTGAGATAGACTGGACACACTAACGTGATTTTAATTGTGCATCAATGCGTCATGTCC
>CAJUYH010002241.1:0-14762 GCA_910591685.1 Galerucella tenella | reverse complement strand
CTACATTGTCTGTCGAATTAGCTACATCGGCTGTGCATGGGAAAAACTGCAAATGAACAAAAGCATATCGCAAATATAATTGTCATGAGAAATGACGCTATAATAAAATGTCACATATTACCAAAAAATATCTTTATCCCAATTGACTATTCACGCTTTGACTTCTACTTCTATTCAAGTAACAATATCATTTCATAACAACTGATGTTTCGGAAATAAAAAGAACTCATATATTACTCTAAATCTGTTGTGGCGTTTATGAGACAGAAATCACTTGGTTAGCAGTAAAATAGAGGCGAGAATTGAGGCAAAGGGTGTGTATAAAGATCACCAATTTGAGAGGGTATCTCCTGCTCGTTGGTATTGAGACCATAGATAGTATGAGGAGGTATATGGAGAAAGAAAAAGAACAAAGTGAGGGACAGAGAAAGAGAAAGAAAACAGTGGATAACGTTCCAGATAATGCTTGGATAACGGTGGGATAATTGGTAGTGGTAATCAGACCGAGTTTTACGATCCGGCAACACGCGCACCTTTTTTTTTTTTATTCGCTCTCTCTCTCTCGACTACATCAGCAGAGCTTACCCTTGTATACACTGTTTTCTTTACCTTTCACTATTTTATTACATACAAACCCTCGTATACACTCTCTCGTTTGGTCTACTCCCGTCTCGTTTCGTGCTATTTAGAAAACAGTAGAAAAGAAAATGAGGTACTCCGAGGAAAAGTTCGTGAAGATAGTACGTGGTTGAGGGTTTTGTCCAACTCAACAGCCAAAACACGAGGCGATTCGCGTACTTTTATTACTAGTCCCCTCATAAACACACAATGAGTTACGGTTTGCTTGCTATGTAAAGGTGGACTCTAGGGACCACCGAACATCTATGTTATTATTCTGTAGTTACAGTCGGTATCTCTACTTATCATTTTCTTTCCTGTTCAATCGTGGGTGTATTGCTTTCAGTTTCAATATAAAAATAATAATATAGTAGAATAAAAAAGGATTTACAATCATTGGCAATGGTATTTTTTAATGGAAAAATAAAGGCAAACAAGGATTGTCAATTTGTACAGTAAAGTGGAATTTCGTGTCCTCTTCACTATTATACTCAAGTCAATTCTAATCACGTCCATTCAATTATAATTCCATCTTCCTATTTTCTTGTCGGTCTCTACAATGGAAAAGAGAGAAAAATATTGTAATCTTTTTTTCAACACTGCAGAGTCTAATAATGTCGTGGTTTTTTTTTTTTTTTTTTTTTTTTTTTTCGTTTCAACTATCGACATGTACAGAATTCCTATGAGACCGAGTGTTTTTTTCTTCGCCACCCTTCCGACCAGTCCATTACACACTAATAGCTGATACATTAGGCCCCAGGGCGGATTTCGTTCTCCGCAAAAGAGGGATAGATGTTTTTTTAAAACAGTAAAATCGCCAAGTTCCTACAATACTCACCATAAAATAATATATATATATATATATATATATATATATATGTATTTATGTGTATATAAATATTTTGAAACACGAAATTCCATCTTTCACCGTCACTTCATGAATATCTTATGTCACACAACGATATATGACAGTCGTATAAAACATAAACCATTTTGTACTACACCGGAAATACGTCAATAATTTATTGAAGTAACATTTTATTTATCCATATAAATAATATTCAACAATAAAATTCCTCATATATATAACTATTTCTCTCGGCAGATTTTATTATTTCAATTTGCTCAACACATTTAGTAACAATACATTATAATACACATTCTATGTATGTGCATATCTATATCGTCGTATTTCTCATCGTATATAACATAGATCGTGTGCGACGAAATGAGTGTATATTTCCTCACTATCACTCTCGCGAAATTATTGCATTAGTGCATAATGTGCTTGAAGCCCGACGTTCGCTGCGCGACATCTATCCAACAATGCGATGCAAGTGTAGCAAACTGTGCATTTCAGCTAATAATGTTCTGACTCGTGTATATATGCCTCATCAATCACACTTTCATTACATGAATTGACCGTGACTGGACTGTAATAATTTCACCCGATGGAATTGTCGTTACAGTATCGCAATTATATCTCTAATCATATATACAATATTTTAATTACATGTAAATAATTCATATATTATTTAGCAATAATGATGATAAAAATATATTTTGCTCAATTTGTAAAGAAACGTGTTTTTAATTTATCATTATGGTACATGTTTGTATATATATATCGACCACCGTGAAGATAATTTAATACTGTCGGCACCTAATACTATCACTCATAAAAGCTTCAATCCCTTTAAAATTAACCCTCCCCTAAAAATGTTTCAATCACACGCACACACACACACACACACACACACACAGATAATCAAATACCCGCGCGCGCGCACACGTACCCCCGTAGCTTAGCTATAAACTATAAATCCGCAATGTATCATTTTACGAGACACAACCTACCGTCTATCTCATTCTCTCATGTGTTCCCTGCCTTCCAGTCGCGTTCTATATATAGACTTAGAGCCCCTTATTTCACTTGACATTTCAATATATATATATATACACACGTATATACATACAGCAAATACTTATATTTATATATACGTAACATTAAGTCGAAGAGTTTGAAAAGTTATATAGTGGTCGTTGCGCGGTTTTTACTCGGGTGAAATCAAAATGGTCGTTCATAATAAAATTTTCACATAAAATAGATCATAATATTTTTTTAAATTCATATTCGTAATGATATAGCAATTTATTTTATTTTTTTTTTTATATAAAGTTCTGACAATAGTTTTCTCTCTAAAAGCACTATAAGGAAATAATCGTTGAGTCTTAAAATGGTCGTTGATGATGCCAGAACTAATTTTATTGACAACGGAAATGTGAAACTTCTGTTGCTCTTTTGGGAGAGCGAGTAGATATTCTACTCCTTCTTTTTATCTCCTATTTTGTTTCGCTCTCTCATGTTACTCTTATAGTCCATATATACATGTATATAAACACACTGCACGAGCTTTGTATATGGAGAGACGCACAGCTTCCGCACTCGTTCAAATCGCCCTCCGCGCATTTACAGAACGACGTAGTAAAAGCGTAACAGCACCCTGAAGTACCGTAAAGCTCTCGTTGTGACCATACGGTGCATTTCGCGATGATGCTGCGATAACCTCACAATGTGTTTATATGTGTATATATATATAGGACGTATTTCACTCGGAATTTCCTTACGTTCCTCTTATGAGGATGGGTTCCACACTGTCTCACTATAGAAAAACCCTTTTCTTTATAAAAAAAATGTAATTATATTAAGAAATCCAATTAATAATATAGGTAAAGTTTAATTCATTTTTGTTTTTTGTATCCATCTTAATTCGTTCATTCATTATTTCTTTTATTTATTGTCAATTACCGTCGCATCATTATAGAGGATATTTCGTCGAAACAATAAAAATCTGACGAATTACCGAGGTCAAATACAATAATCTCAATAAACATCGCTCATTCGCACGTCACTTTTTTGTATACAACTTGACTTTACGACGCACTGCCTTGAAACATTCTTGCTTGATGATTGCAAACGTTCCGCGTACTATATTACCACCAGCATCACCATCACTATGCTAACACTATACTAATACTACTGCTCAAATAATCGCTATACTACACTGTCTGCGACCAATATTTCTCACCATCTTTCACATAACGGAACGTCATAATTGCCACGAGAGGTGTAATACTTATTCTCCCGCGCGGTATCCCATCGGAATATTATCATTTGTATGTTGTGTGCGTGTGAGCATGTACGGTAGCACGAAAGGTCATGACATGAAGGACAAATACACTGGTAGACGATATAACGGGTGCGCAACCACATTTGTGTTGTTGCTATGTCTCATCTTCTATGTACTCGCATCGAAATGCTTCATTGTATATTAACTTTGACTTCATGTAAGTCTGATTGTCATTTATGAGCTTCTCTCATTATTCATCAGTGGCATTTGACTTTTACCCATTAAACTCTTTCTATTCTCATACACCCAAACAAAAAAAAGAGAATAAAAAAAAAAAAAAAAAAAACGAAGAGGAGAAAAGAATGGGAAGCAATCAAACTATAGAATATACGCATCCAATCCAATCAGAAATATTTTCAGCTGGGTCTTTTTATCCACTCCACTGTGTTTTCACAGAATATTTCAACTGCCCTATATGTCCGGCAGTACACTGGTATATATATATATATATATTTGAACATAGGGTATAGGAACAATCGGTAAATCGTGTGTCCCTCAATGTGTCCTCAATCATGTTTTTCATTACATATATCGATTGAAGATCGTGTGTTACAATATAAAAGTTTCACTGAATACCCACGAGTTATCGAGCATTTGCCGCATACATATTCAGATGTATATCCTGTATATAGTCCACACAAACAGATCCATACATAGGCAAACATTGCTGAAACGAATCCGCAGTCGCGCGACCATTCGTCACGCATTCGCTGAGAGGCTATGCTTCGATAACGCACCGTGCGATCCCTTTCTCAGAAGGGGCGGAATTGCAGATATATACCATTGAAGTTGCGGAAGAGGGAGGAAGAGAGTGAGGGGGAGCGAGAGAGAGAGAGAGAGAGAGAGAGAGACAGAGACAGAGACAGAGTGAGCAAGAGTAGAATTTCTCGTTGTCAGGGTCCAGTGCTTATGCTATCTACCGTTGACCGGCAATAGCCTCTCATATCTACTCTCTTTCTCTCTTGCTTTCTATCAGTAACGCGTATCGTCCACTCTATCTCACTTGACTCTCTGCTGCTCCCTTTTCGCCCACTATTATATATATATATATATGTATATATATTATATAAAAAGATCCCTTTTCCCTCTTTCTTTCTTTTTCGTTGTCCCTTCGCGCGGAGACCATCAATCAAGCTTGTCAATTTGTAATGGCGATTCTCTGTGTCCATCTCGGATGGGTCCAGACACTCTCAACTCCCTTTTGCTTCTTTTATATCCCTCTTCCACTCACATCTCTTTCCCTCCGATACTCTTACATCTATAAGACGACTTTTCTCTAGACCTTATACACACATCTAACTGGTCAGTCGTTTTTTCTCTCTTTTCCCACTGGATTCTTTTTCGTATGAAGTTATATATAGAGCTGTATAACGGCGCCCTCGGCTGCTGCGTTGATGGGATATCACCGTAGAGCCACCGGACAAACGCCTCTCTACATATTCCTCTATCTCTCTTTCTACATCACACAACACTCTTTGGCGCCCCCTTCTTGGTCTCGCAACCGAGACGAGTTTAACGTCCCTGATATCTCGGGACTAAATAAAATAGATGTGTCGGGGTGAAAAATTGAGAGAAATTTCGTTGGAGTAGGAATAACCGACGCGTTACTTTACCAATGACGCTGACGCCAACAACGACAACGGCGAGGAGAATAATGTCTGATATCGGTGGTCTAAAACTATTTCCTCCTCGCTGATATGTGGGCGTGTATGTATGAGTCGACGTATATCCCAGGAGTGTCGTTTTCAATTGTTTTCCCATAAGTTTCCAACATTATATGGTCTTTCGTTTATCAAAATTAATTTGTCTGGTAAAAATACAGAAAATTGTTTATTACCAATTTATATAGAGAAACAAAGTAGCCAAAAATAAATAAGGATTGAGGCGCGGATTTGACGCAAAGTATAAGTGTGGTGTGCTTAGTTTAATATCAAACTAATATTTTTTTCATCTTATTCATTTTGTTTTTTGGTGTTTTTTCATTATAACTGGGTATTATGGGAGGTCTATTGTCAATGGATATTGTGGGATAGTGGAGACGTTGTCTCGTGATTCGATGCAGAGAATATTGCTCGACATACTCTCGTCACGTAGCAGTGATGTAGAGTTACTTAGAGTGCCGATCCCATGCGCATTATGGTGCCCGACGGGCGCGTTTGAAAGGTGCCTGCCACTTGGGCCCTTGTATGGCATAGATCATACGTTAATTGAAATGGGGCGCCCTAACGCCAGTCGTCGAATACAAACGACCGACTTATAGAAACGTTATTATTTGCTCCCGACATAAGAGAACACGCGCTGAGAAGTGGTGAGGCATGAAAGTAAAAGAGAAAAAATGTGCGCGGGAGAAAGTGAGAACGAATAGAATCGGCAGTCTCAACCTGGGCTTACCCAGGAAATTGCGTCCCGTCCTATTACCGTCGCCTTCACGTATTTATATACCCTCTATTACCGCGCCACTACACACATACACACATCGCACACCCTCTCACCAGCAAGAGAAAAAAAAATGGAAAGACGAGGAGAAAATATTATATCTCACGTTAGACATACTTTATTCCACAAACATGAACTTATCGCTTCCATTGACACTGGAATATAGCTCGAGAGGTTATGTTATGTTGCAAACAGACAGTATCGATTTTTCGCACCATCATTTTCGTCGTTTGCTCTCTCTCTCTCTCTCTCTCACTCCCTCTCTTCTTTCACTCTCGCTCTCCCTCATACTCTTCCTCTTGTCCATTCGATATCGTATATGTAAACGAGCATCATGCCCATCTCGTTAAGGAGTATATAAATTGGTGGGCAGGGTTCCTTGGCCACGGAAATGGAGTCTCGGACGGTCACGATCGCTATGAAAAGATAAGAGCAAGTTTCTCCCGAGAGCCCACAGTGGACATTGACCATCCCATACAGTATAAATGTATATATATATATATATATATATGTATATAATACTGTCTTGCAAATGTTGTCATGCTGCTCTGCCGCTCTCTCTCTCTCTCTCTCTCTCACTCTCTTTCTCCCACTCTGTATTACTCTCATATCCTCTCTGTCGCCCTTCAAATATCTCGCAATGAAATTTTTCATGCTGCAAATCGCGTCCGATGTATCGCTAGCGTTTCTCCGTTGTTATGCGCAATTGCGGAGTATGAGAGAGAAAACGATAAAAAATCCAGCAATATGAGATTGAGGGTGCGGACATCTCTATATCTTATCGTAAAATAACCGCGTGCCACATAATAGCCTGTACTATCTCATCTCTGGTCACGATGACCATCGGACGTTGCTGCTTCACCGTGTATATAGTGTCTCTATATACCGTATATGTGTTATGGACACGTTGTCAGCATGGGGAAATCGCGAAACTAAATAAACTGAATTTACGGTGCTTTAAATAATTTTCTGATGGTACTACACAGAATCAACTTTACATAACGCGTACTGACAATGACGATATAGTGTATTGAAGAACATGTCTGCATCTCCATCCATCATCATATACTAAATCTCCTCAGGTCTCTTCACTTTACCGTCAATACTTTTTCTCTCTCCCTCTCTCTCTCTCTCCTATTTCTTTCCTCTATTTCCATTTTGATTTTATGATTGCTCATTTTTTTTTTCATCTGTGAATATTATATAGGTATATATATATATATATATATAAACAATCTCTCGAAGGCATATGACGACGATTGTCCCTATCTCTGTAGCTATAAAACATAGCTCTCGACGCCCCCCTTAATTATCATAATTTATAGCCGATCGGTTAATTAAAATATCTAAATACTGTATGGGTATATGTCTGCACCGTATAAGATCGAGAGAAGCATTTACTTTCGCTCTCTGTCTTTGTCTCTCCGCCTCTCATCATCTTATATATATATATATATATTTATATATATGGTTCATACCTTATAAATATTAAGTGGTTTATGGACTGTCTGTCCGTCCCTCACAATCATTAATTATTTATCGCGTCAACTAAAGACAACTTGTAGCCTTCTTCATCTCCGCATTGTTTTATTTTTATATATAGCTCTCTCCACTGATGCATTTTAGTGAATCCTTCTCTCTTTCTCTCCGTCGCTCTCTCTACGAATCTCTCTACCGCATTCTCCACTCTGTATGTATATCGATATGTACCCATACGATATTCGTCTGCTCACGACATATTTATGTGACGATTGATGAAAATAAAAATAAATAAATAATGAATCATATATGTATATAGAAAATCGTGGCTGAAGAACTGGGTTAAAATATTCCGATCGACGCGAGACCCGTCTCACAAAATTAATTTCCGACCATTTAAAGTGCATCATCCATAAATTCAACAATTTTTTACACGTCTACGCGCGTAGACATTTATTTATTTGTTACAAATAATTTGGAAAAATAGCATCATATACTTGTATGCATGCATATGAAAATATATATAAATGTAGTTATTTATATTGATATAATTTATATAGCAACATATATGGATGGAATTATTTTTCCATGGTAGACAATGCAGTAACGGTCAACGTTATGATTCTAGAGTAAGGTATCCAGGTCGTCGACGTCTCGATCGATGATTCTCATACGTATATATATATATATATGTATATAGACAAACCGAGCACTGCACGAAGACCAATCTTTGTGTGTTAAAGAAAAGAAAAAAAAAGTGAATATACTGGAAGAAGCAGGTGGTGGGGAAAAGAAGGTGGTATAGAATATAAGAACGAAACGTTGGCTCGGTTGGAGCCTGGGAAAGGGAGTTGCTTGCTGGAGACAGCGGAAGAAAAATAGCGGAAGTCATCGACCTCCAAGGGGCTATATATCACAAGGGTTGTGAAGGAGTAAGAGAGAGAGAGAGAGAGAGAGAGCAAGCGAAGAAACGAACCAACATCAAACAATATATATATATACTGATGTGTGTGCATCATGGACAAGCATAGAGAAGTGGTAAAAAAAACGCATCAAAAGCGAGAAATGTATATAAAAGATCGAGTAAGAGAGAAAAAACATGGTGGTTGAGTCGAAAGGGGATATATGTGTTATATGTATACATATACACGCTTCAACATCCTTTACGAAAATGGTCAGTGAAATGTCTTGGTCCTTTTTACTCTTGCACATTGATACTCATATCGGCGATAGTGGTAAGATGGTGGAGGTGGTGTTGTTTCATATGATGAGGGTAAGGAGGAAAAGAAAGTAGGCTTATTCCAAATGAATGTCACCGAGGACTTAACTCAGCTTATTTTTGCAAGCTCGTTTTTTTTCCCCCGCCGTTTCTAACCCACATAATATACCTGGTTGATTAAATTCTTCTGATTACATTGCCCTGTGTCTTATATACCTACATCAACCGATGATGGATTCTTCACAATATAATAGCGATGAGAAATTTCGTACCTAATATCAACTCTTAAAGCACACACTAAGGCGTTACGCAAACAATAAATTAGATAGAAGTGAGAAAAATATAAATAATTGAAGTGAAATGAGAAGAAAATGTGGGAACGACATAGAGAGCGAGCAAAATTGGATATAAGGTAAAAAAAGATGGGGAAAAATAGGAGGGATTTGTTGGTAAATATATCTATATCAGTACAGATGAATTATTAGATCCGACGTTTCCGATATTGCGTCGCGGATGACCAATCGTTTCATCGAGGGATTGTTGAAGGTTCCGGTGCACATTTCCGGTTTCCGCTTGGCGAATCGTCTCCGCTCACCGTTTCACTTCTACCACTACTGCGATGTTGTCGGTATAGGGAAGTAGAAACTCTCGGGAGATATTCTCAGGAGGATGAACGTGAGGGGCGACTAGACGACTTCCGCAAACCATCATCACCCTGGCAATATTATTATTACTATTATGAACGTATTCAAACAATTGTCTGTTAGACTAAACTACAATCAAATCACTCACTGATATATTAAATTCCTACATAGTTATTACAACGCTTCATATGTAATATAAAACAATTGATTGGCTATAGAAATTATGGGAATTTAATATTTTACAACTATAAAATAATAATCCGAAAGTGGATTATATAGTGCCCGAAACCATTTTATACAAAACAACACCATCCTCTACAGCTTCTACCCACATCGACAAATTTACTATAGCATATTGGCTTATCACTATTTTCCCCTCCTAATTGAACCGTCAATTCTGTTGATTCGCCAGCGGCGGAAATTCACGGAACGGCTTTCTTCAAATCTCGCGATGGAAGTTTCGTTACGCTTATATATGTTAACTTCACGGAAACTGATGGTTGTTACCTAGAGCACTGATATCCATAACATTCACTCGCGGTTAAGCAACCCTCTGAGACTTCCATCCTTCTCACTTACTCGCTCGCTCTCCCTCTCTTTCCCTCTCTGCCTCGATCTCGCTTTCTCAGTTGCTACAAGTAAACTCCACAGTTTACGTCATTCTCTCTCTTCCCCCCTTTCCTTCTCTCTTCATATATGCAGTAAAGTGAGTGAGGTGAAAACTCACGGAAGAGAGTAACTCTGATGGAAACTTCAGTAAGAGTATAACACTCGGTATGTCGTCGCGCTAAGGATAAATTGAAGAGAAGGACAAGCCATAGCGACCAACGTAGTCTTGCAGATGAATCCACTCCTTAGATATAGATAGATATTCTCCTGTTTCACCTATATATATATATATATATATATATATATATATATATATATATATCTGAGTATCTGGGTGTGTGGGTGCCGAACCGCGCTTGCCCTCTTACTCACCGAACCATGACTTCTCCTTCAGTTGCCCTCTGCCTTCACCTCTTCGCCTTACCTCAATTGCGTGTGCGAGTCCACAGACCACAACCATAAGTTACTACTAATGTTGTTCTCGTGTTCAGCGTTAACACACAAGAGTCAGCCAGCTGGGAATTTCCTTTTCTCTTACCCTCTTTCACATTCTACATATATACATATATATATATATATATAGCTTAGAAAAAATTTTAATTAGTTATGTAATTTTATTTCCCAAGAATTTATTTCAGTGTAACTATGTCCGAAATATTCATCTAATTTGTAGTCGAACGTAGAAAAATAGAAGAATGAAATATTTATTGGTATAAGTGGTAGATATTAATGATTCAAAAGTGTGAACATTGTTGCATGATTATACTGAGGTAGGAAAATCATGGCAAGTGTTTGTGTGCTATTCTAAAGAAGCCAAATACGTGACAATTGCAAATGTTCCTCTTTTAATGCGGCATATTCGCCCAAATTAATTTATAAATAACTCTAATCGACTCTAAATAGAGAATGAAGAGAGTCGTGATGATGAGAAAATTAATCGACTTTAATACACTTATACATATGGCTATTTATTTTTTTGCAATCAATATATAATGCTTTTATCGAATTCATTTTATAAATTGTACTATCAAAGCAAAAAGAATCAAGGATAATATATACAAAAAGAAAAGTTCAATGAAATATATTGAAACGATTTTAATGCACCCGTCATTTCGAATTAACTACTTGTATATATATTTGAAAAATAGACATGGCTTTAGCTTTCTATACCATCACCAACTCATGGGTAAATATCTCCTTTAGACAGAGCCAGTTGTCGGACGCATAATCGTAATTTACCTTTACTCAAAATGAATCTTCTGCCATCGGCTTCCCCCGCTCCCTCTATCGACCATTCCGAGCACGAAAATCGTTCCTCAGAGTTTTCTCTCTACCTATTTTCCCAACGTTTATATATGTATATATATGTGGTACATATCCATGCATACGTGTTGGTGAATGCCGTCAGAGAATAGGAGTTGGGCGCGTGTATCCCTGAAAATACTTCGTCTATCGGCCGAAACGCAACGAGAGCTATCCCATACTATATTCCCTTTTCGCCCGTTTCTCTTCACACGGTTATATATATATATTGAACGGCCCCGATGGTGTACTTTCTCGCAGCTTAGCGAATGGCAATTAACAGCAGCCTCATTCACACACTAAATAAATTACGAAGGTATAGACATACAACGGCTATGTGTAGATGTAACCAAAGGGTCCTATAGTGTATATCTCTATATATATATTATTCCTATATATATTTATAGATGAGGGACCCAAGAAAAGTCGAGGAGAATGAGAGAAGAAGCCAATATAAACCCCTCTGTGATGACAACGACAACGACGACGACAACGCTTTACCCGTCGAGTTTATTGCATTACATTCTGTTTTTCCTATCGCTCGCTGTGATACCTTAACCTGCGGGACTTGTCAAGTCGGCTTTTGTCTCGTCCAATTGACCCCACTTTTGTGTGAATGTGTTGTATATATATATATATACCCATCTATGAATCCAATAATATCGAGTATATTTCCTAAGAACATAAATACAATTTTTATAAATAAAATAAATTTATTTCTTACACCTTATTTTCTGCTTTTTTTACTCTTTCAATTATTGGACTCCATATTATATAAATATGAGTAAAGTTATCATCAAGAATATTTCATGAAGCCAATTCCTTAAGTTCCCATATCGTGGATTTACCATATATATATATATATATATATATATATATGTGCTACATATATGTAGCCACGCGGCAATCCAGAGTCCCTGCTGTGTTATACGGCGTGGTTTAATCACACTACAAGCACATCCCTCGTTAGTGGAATATTGCGCCCAAGTGGCTATATAATAGGAGACTACATTCCATGGTGTGTGAAGAGACTCACACCGGAGAAACCACCGCGATGATACCTGAGTATCTTACGATTCTCTCTCTTTTTCTCTCTCGGCTTTTTTTCCTTGCGTTTATATACTCCACCGTGTGCCTTATGTATCATCGCGCTGCAATACGATCTACGCAATCTTTGTACACTACATATATCTGTACTTACCAGTGAGTGAAAAAGAATGCGAAGAGGGCGACTATAACCTCATGGATTGCTACTGAAAATACTCTTAAGGGAGAACGCGTGCAATAATGGTGATTTACGGCATGAGGACAGTAGCGGGTAAAACTGAAACCCGTACAATCTAGAGCGCTCTCACCCTCTCACCGTCTCTCTCTCTCTCTCTCTTTCTCTCCTCTGTTTATCTTTTTCTCTGTTGCTAGCATGACTTCTGTTTAGTTATTTTCATTTTGTGCACTTTCATTTTCATTATTTTATTTGTTCCTTTTATGAAACGCCTCGGATGAAGTAGAGTCGCTATGTCTGTATGAGCATCCGGAAAATTCTAGACTACGTGGCGAATTTTTTTATTCATATTTTTTTATTGTCCTTTATGTACACTATAAGTATAAAATTATGCAGACTGTAGATTAATGTCTATCGATATAAGAGAAAGAAAAGGCAGCAGCAGCAGCAGCAGCAGCAGCAGCAGCAGTAGTAGTAGTCGATAGCGATTGATCGAGGTCGAGACGGAGTTTAGCATAAGAAAGGCTTGGAACGCCATTGCACAATGGTAATATCGCCGTTCTCTCTTCATCATAGCTCGCTTACTCTTTCTCTATCTTTCTCATTCTATAGCGAGCATGAGCCCTTGTGCATTGGGGCCCCCGTCTCCAAGTAAGTATAGGGTGAAACGCAATCAGTGCCCTTGATTTATCGAGGCAATATACATTAAGATACCAACATTAAAACTACCAGGGTATAGACATTTTCTCCCTCATCTCTCCCATGTGGACTGGCCGCCGAGCTCTATTACCGCCCTGTCGATGACAGAGTTGACGATCGATTGAGAAAAGCTGCTCTTTTTCTCTTTCTTCTTTACTTCACTTTCTCCCCTTTTTTTTTATTTTGTTCTTCTAATATCACGAAATTTTATTCTCCATGAAAATTGAATTATGATTGGATTGTCTTCTTATTCTAAACACGTGTTCATTCAAGATTGTATATTTGTCTAGATATGTGGTATCGAAAATACTTATTAACTCAATTACACATACATTCACCCACACACACATACACATGGCTCGTCGAGTGTTTATATTGAGTCGAAAATGTAACTCTACCGTCGTCTCTCTTACGGATCTTCAAAGTCCTACTCTGTAACATTTAATCGTGATGAATGAAACAAAAAGTTGAGAAGATATGAAGAAAAATAAAGGGAGAGACATTGGTAAGAGCTGAGTAACTCGACGAGCTTGTCCACTATTCGCTTGCCAATTATGGAACAGAGTTCCTACCATAGTAACGTGTAGTGTTTCCGCCATTGTCCGCAGGTCCAAGCGGGACTTACAGTCCAGAAGCGACAATGGGCTACATGATGGACGGACAAGCGGCCAGCATGATGCACCGGCCACCGGGCGATCCTACCTTCCACAACCAGTACCATTATCCTCCAGAGTACTATGGCCATCACTTATAAAGGTGAGTTTCCAATAAATAGCAGTAAAGCCATTTTTTTAAATATTATTATAAATTTTTCTCGGGGACGAAAATATTTTCTTCTCGTTTTTTCCTCATACAAATATATGTATATATATATAGTATTAAATATACCATAATTGTGTTTCAGTTGAACGCCTAGATAAATGGAGTAGCAACTATGTGGAGAAAGAGAAAAAAGAATTTAGTGAAGAGAGGAAAAGCAAAAAGATAATGGGATAAAACCTGGCATCTATCGATCGACCGGAAATGACGCACGTCTCTCAGGCAGCTCAAAGCTTCGGCGACGGAGAATGCAAAAAAAAACATTACCGTGGCAGAGTTGAAAATACAAAAGCAAAAAAATAATGAGTGGAGAAAAATAAAGAATAAACGAAGAAGAAGCCACGCTGGATTTACTTCTATTTCGAATGGGGGTGAGTTTGGAATCGTGAACGAATCTCTCCAGGGGTCGGAAGACAAAGTGGTAACGGGCAAAGAGGCCAGCCAGTCGAGCTAGTGTTCCAGTGACGAATGCGTTCCGAGTCAGACGTGGAAGATACATCCGCTAACAAACGAAAATACACGTG
>CAJUYH010002240.1:0-41332 GCA_910591685.1 Galerucella tenella | reverse complement strand
TTAATTAGGGTTTATTACTCCTCGTACTTTTTGTACATACTATAGAAGGTACTTACTCGACATAGCATCAGAATACACAGTTAGGATGTAAATTGACGAGCAATAGAAAATCAAATCAGGTAGACATTACAGTTCTAAACATAACAGATCATTAGTTCTCGCCGTAATTGTTGACAAATTTGACCTGGTAATTGGAAATATATCTGAAACGGAGGTACAAAGCAGTATATATTTGTGTGTAAGTGACATCCATAATTCACGAAAAAAAACCAATTAATCTTGTACACCATAAAATATATCGATATCCAAGATATAATTGATGATCCAAATGTGTTTACAATCAATTAGTGATTTGACTGTATCCAAGATAACTTACAAAATTGGATGATAACATACTTAGATTAATCGTCAAATTAGTTAAGTGACTATTATCAACTAAAATCAACTCTTTGCTATGCAAATCTTAACATTGGGAATATTCATATCGTAGCATATAACATAATGGTAATTGAATCCGGAGCAATTATTACAAATTCATAGATACACAGAACCAGCTGACGGGGAGCCATACAAAATTTTTATTCACTCAAGTGCCTTTTAGACTTTATCCTAAAAATTTCTATGGACATTTTTGGAATCTATGGGATACTGAAATTTGTCAGAGCATCACACATTCAAGGAAATATTAAGTCTTAACACATATTATTTAGTTTTGAAAAATGAAGTAACATTAATACCAGAGAAATATACACGTCACACACATTTCGTCTGTACATTCACGTGAAATACGTAATGGGTTAAGTCCATTATGCATTAAATACAAAAGTTCACCTGCAAAATCTCCTGTGTCAAAAGTTTTGTTGAACTGAACTTTAACTGAGGTTTACGACACATTTAATCAGTCGGATGACGCTATCTCACGTTTGTTCACAGTAACACACAAATGTGTTTCGTTTCTAATACAAAAGCCGTTTTGGGAATTCCAAGCTCAGACATACTATTACATATAATATATACAGGGGGATTAGTGAATGTGGTGAAGCTCACTCACTCACTCACTGTTATCATAAAAATTGTAGGCAGATTCAAGCTTCATATTTCATTAATTCTTACGTTTGGGTTGGGTTCAACAGCCCAGGCACTTGAACTGAATCTTTGTACCATTACCTCCGAGTCGCCGAGTCTTCTAAGTTCTTCGCCGCATTCCCATACTAGCCAAGATGTCACCCTATAGCTCAGAAGTGCTTTAAGGGCGGCTTGACTGTCACTGTAGATCCTGATCTGTCTGTTGTTGCAGGCTCTCATATTATTTGCCCTTTCACATGCAAGTATTGCATAGACCTCTGCTTGAAATACCGAGGCGTATTTTCCTGGCGAGACGATTCCTTCATATTTGCTCGACTTGCTGTATATGCCCACTCCGGTGCCGAGCTCATTTTTTGATCCGTCTGTATACCAGATCGTTCATTCGCTCTACTAAGTGGTGGTGCGTTCTCTTCCTCAAGCTCTCCTTGATTGCCATCCATCCTTTGTGATTCCACAAAGCAGTTCCGGACCTGTGAAAGCTCCTTTAGAGCCTTCTTTATCTAGGCGGTCTGCCATTTCATGTGCTGGCACCCATATTAGAGACACTTTGCTGTCTCATTGTCATTAATACCGGAGCTTCATATTTCAAAATTAGTTACAATGTTACTCTGAAATGTCGAAAATAATAAGTATGTGAAATGTTTCTTGCGACACTGTGGCGGCGTGCCATGAAGTAAACATCGTATATTTTTTCGAAAAAAGGTTAATTTTATTCGTAACTCCTCCAAGATGTTGTTTTTCATCGTTGTTGGGGGAAATTTTTAATATTTTATCGACCGAAAAATGAATTTTTCTGCTTATATTTTCCTTCCAAGATAAACAACGTCTAGTTATATTCCGAATTCATAATTCAAAAGGTTTAAAAACGTTTTTACAGAATCTAATGCAAACAATGGAAAAACTAGAAGTAAAACATTCCACCAAAAGTAATTTATTTTTATTGGTTTTCATCGAAAAAGATAAATAAGTACGACATATCCTGAGGTCGACTCTGGTTGAGTTGCCCGCCCTTGTATCAAATGAACTATGCGTGCGTTTTACATCTGCAGTGTTATTTGGTGTGCGTGTTCCTGAATCTCTTGGGAAGCGTTTTACCCAGCGACATACTGAGCGACCTCACCCTCCCTAATTTAAAATTTCATAATAATATAAATATTTTATATAACTTAGCAAATTAGCGTGGTCAATAAATTTGCCAGATAAGGACCTTTATTTACACTATAAAAATAACTTTATAACCTAACCTACTGAATTCTGACGAAAATTATAAACAAAATGCTAATCTACAGTCTCTATCATATAGCTTAGAACAGGTATTCCTCCATTCCTGTATGATTATGTTACTTTTACGGAATTGAAAATGTTGAAACCTTTGGATCTATCCCATACAACTCGAGAGACATTCAAATGATCACGCTCTATTCATCATTCAATGCTTCCACTACATAAATGTTTTCTCCATTCATGTCCGATGATCTAAATTTCTGTATTTACCATGACGGAGTTTATTGACATGCTGACTATAGAAAAAGGTCGATGGAAATTGCAATACATATGTAATTGCGTATGGAAAGCAGCGTTTTATTTCAAAAGATAAATTCGGTCTCCGAATTGTGTAAGGTCTCCGTTATACAGCCCTATTTTGTTTAGGTGCTCCTATGTGGGAAAGTGTCCCGTAAGTAGCCCCATTATGGCGCGTAGTTTGCTCCTGCTCATTCTCTTGCTACTTTTTCTGATGGTTCTTTTATGAATTTCTTCCCATGTATTTGCCTGAGCGTATTCTTCCAGTGTTTATTGTGTTGTTCTTTCACCCACTCTTTTAACCAAGATCTCGTTAAGCATCTGGGGATGGCCACAGCAGGTTCGGGTCCGTTCATCAGAGTTGACGATCCTGCTCTTGTGACCTGGGACCCACTCCAGTGTTACACTGTTCCGAGTCGCCAGTCTTCTAAGTTCTTCGCCGCATTCCCATACTAGCCGAGATGTCACCCTATAGCTCTGAAGTGCTTTAAGGGCAGCTTGACTGTCACTGTAGATCCAGATCTGCCTGTTGTTGTAGGCTTACATATTATTTGCCCTTGCACATGCAAGTATTGCATAGACCTCTGCTTAAAATAGCGAGATGATTCCTTCATATTTGCTTAACTTGCTGTATATGCCCGCTCCGATGCCGAGCTCATTTTTTGATCCGTCTGTATACCAGATCAGTACATTCGCTCTACTAAGTGGTGGTGCGTTCTCTTCTCTTCCTCAAGCTCCTTTCGATCTTTGGTGACAATCTCGAAGTTCTTGCGAAAGATATATCTGGTGATCATGTGGTCTGTTGGCATTTTGAAGATGTCGTCATCCACAGGCCTTATCTCTGTGTGTCCTCTCCCATGTACCACGTCATGGTCTGATGCTTTTTCCAGTCGGGTTAGTGCTGCTACATATTCATCTTAAAAACAGATAAAAAATTCTAAGATATTTATAACCAAAAAGAGTTAATTAATTCATTAATCTAAATATAAATAAAATACCCTGAAATATAAAAATTGCAAACTATAAATCCATTTTACATTTACGTAAAAATAAAAATTTCAATTGTATCTATAGTCGATATAAATAAATGCTGTTTTCACCATTTTAATAAAATAACAAATTTGTTTATATAAAAATAATAAACTGTTATAAAATGTGGATTTATTCGATGGTTTTGATAAGGAAGCTAACCAAATTGTTATAAAAGGATATTTCAATTGTTGGGGTTAAACAATAGATCTAAATAATGTATCATTTTATCAATACCTTGCGTCAAATAGTATATTATGAAATGAGCACAAAATGATGCCAATTTTGCACGAGTATGTAATTTGCAGCACAAGCCGAAGGCAAGAGCTGCTTAGCAACTTGCCAACAAAAATTAAATTCTGTACAAAATGTGCTTGTTTGTAATTGAGATTGTTTTCTTCTCAGAGAAGAGAGTTTATGGACACCTTGTATATAATATGTGTAACAGCCAGGTATTATTTGACTTTATACCAAGAAAGTTAATGTTGAATAAGGAATTAGGTTGTGACGAAACTTGACACTTTCCAAACTCCACCTCTAACAAAGTTAAGATAAGCCAAATTGTTGAAAATGGCATATCAAATATGAAATTACAGCATGATATAGTAAGTTTCCCTTTTGGTTAACACCAGGCCAATTCATCAACTCACTATTTGTTGGTGGAGCTAACATTTTTTTTTTCAGTGTACGTACATAATTTTGCCATAACATAATTGGTTCACTGAAAACTAATTATTGAAAATAACATCGCGTCCTGTTTAAACGTTCAGAAAACAACCAACAGTAAAATATGAATTAATAAAATAAATATTTCCATTCATGGGAAAATATTGTTTTATCAGGTTAAAAAATATTACGTTATAAATTCCCATATCATAATATACCTTCTAGCAAACAACAACATAACATACAGGGTGTTTGAACAAAATTAAATCAATTTTGTTGGAAAAGAGACGAACAAAAGAACACAATTCTATCCATTCATTTCGTGTTGCTGGAGACAAATATGACACTTCACGCAAGAATTCTAAAACAACGATTGACAAAGCTGATATGCAAGATTTGGATACGTGCTATGGCGATGCAGAGTCGGTGTAGCCCTGAAAAAAAAATAAAACACAAATCTACTCGAAGCTGATAAGGCATTTACGGATTTGCACGAAAATAAAAAAAACGGAATGAAACAATAAAGAGAAGACTATCTGTATTATATCTGATCCTCTGGCATCCAACAATAAAAATATAAGAAACACAAGAATGACGATAACTGTTTTTCTTTCTTGTGTGGTGAAAAATGAAGTTGTTACTTCCTGTCTAATTTATAAGGTATCGTGTATCAGGGATATAATGTTTCTGTTTTGCTCGTATGTATATTAAGGACGACACTTGTTGCTAACACTACTGGCATTGCTTTTGGTAATGTGGGTGATGATTATTAGGTTAGCAGTGTTTCACTTTCAGAGAGAAGACAGTCATTATGTATTAATAACGAATTCCTTTGGTAACGTATTTAAACATAGTTGACATCAATCTCACAATGGAATATAACTAAATTTATCACTTTGGTACCTAATAACATGTTAAGCGTATATTATGTAGTTATATTAATATCTTCTGTAAGTTTCTTGTGGAATATTTTGAAGCCAAAATAGTAAATAATCAAAAATTAAAACCAATTGTCTGGTGGAGATATGTGGACGACATTTTTGCAATATGGCCTTATGACTTCTTAACGTATATAAATGAAGGAGAAAAATCTATAGAATTTGAAATTGAAATTGAAAATAACAATTATTTGCCATTTTTAGATGTTCTTATCAATAAAACACCTACAGGGTATGAAACAAGTGTTCATCGTAAGCCAACACACACTAATAGGTATTTGAATTTTGAATCAAATCATTTGTTCTAATAATAATCATTTCACAAAGGAGAAAACTCTACTAAAAACTGTTTTAAATGCCAATAATTACCCGGCAGAATTTGTAAATAAAGAAATTAAGAATATAGAGAAGGGCTCATTGTTAATACCCCATAATAATAACAATAATATTAATAATTCAGCTACCATAATTTTTAAAAACTTGACAATACCGTATGTTAAGGGTTTATCAGAAAGAATTAAGAAAATTGGTAACCAATTCAATATTAGAACTAGTTTTAAATCGAATAATACATTGAGATCAATACTAACAAAAACGAAACCAAAGAATGAAGAACAATCTTCAAAAAACTGCATATATCAAATATCATGTGAATGCGACAAATTTTATTTAGGTGAAACATCTAGACCATTGAAAGTACGAATAAACGAACACAAAAAATATATCAAAGATAGGGAATTCTTTAAGTCAGCTATTTGCAAACATGCTTGGGAAGAGGGGCATAAAATTCAATGGGATTCGACAAAAATAATATTGAAAGAGCCCAATAATAAAAGACGAAAAATCAAAGAAAGTGCTTTAATACAACTAAAAGCAGATAAATGTGTAGCTAGTATTTCAGCCGAGTGTAGTCAAATTTAGTTACCAATGTTAGAAAGAGAAATTTCCAATAATCAATTACCTGCGTTATCGGGAAGTTTTTATCCAGGTTTTCTTATGATTTATCATTGGAATAGTTGTTAATCGATACACACTTCAATAAACAAAATCACCAAACTGAGTCATACATATTTTGAAAACAAAAATAATCATACACAAAAAAGTAACAACAAACGCGTTTTATTAACAACATTTCCAAAATAAGCGAAAAAAAGCGCTATCCCAATAAAAACCGTTCCTGGAACGTGCACTTCACTGGATTCCATTTCTAGTAGACTATCATATCGTTAGAATGTCATAAAATAAAATATTTTATTCCACATTTTACCAGAGATGTGATCTACTATGAATGGACCTTGATAAAATTTGACAACAAAGTTTTGTAGTCTTAAACTTCAAAATATTATTGATTGTCTAGTTGTCATATTTTTTTCGTTGTGTCAGATAGGGACCAAAAATTATTTTATTATCAGTTAATCTTGACAAAGGTAGCTGGAACGCTACCGAAACGTCGAAATAAAAAAATAAAAAACATTATTGTGGTTTGATTCCCAAAAGAATAAGAGAAAAAATAACAGTTATATTAAATCCTAAGTTAAAAATTTTGAATTTTGATCATAATAATTTGTTTTTTCTGATAAAACCTCTACGCCACTGTTAATTCTAACCCATGAAGCATTAGTCTTAGGATTATTTTTGAACCAAAACATTGTTGTTATTTTGATAATCCGTCCAATAGATAGGCAGTACTTACACTTCGATTTTTGGAAAGAGAGGCTAGATGGACAGCATACAGAATTGTACAGATTTCTAAATGCACAAATCAGGCTTATACAAAACGAAGCAGAATACTAGTGGACACTGAAAGTCACATTATTCCACTATTAAACTACGACCTGTCTTACACCGTCCTAATTCCAAATAGAGATGAATGGGTCCTCCGTAAGGATGAACTATCAAGAGCAGACAGCTGTTGGTACACAGACGGCTCAAAAACACCCTCAGGCTCTGGTGCAGGTGTATACGGGCGCAGACCTAGGACAGAAATTTCAACCTCTCTCTTACGCTCTTGTTTCAAGTGTGGAGATATCTCATACATAGAACAATAAAAAATTTCTCGTTCAGCCAAGCGGCTTTAAAAGCACTTAGCTCTCGCCGTGTAACGTCGAAATTGGTTTTAGACTGCCAAAAAAGTTCTCCTGGATAGGAGAACTCAATAAGGTATTGCTGGTCTGGATCCCTGGCCATTCTGGCATGCAAGGAAACGAGAAGGCAGACTCTCTTGCAAGGGAGGGAGCCGCACGGGTTTCTATCGGACCAGAACTTACAATTGCAGGCATCGCAATAAGTTTTGCCAAACAAACTCTAAATACCTGGACATCAAGAAGAGCTTTAGACTTCTGGCATGATTTAACAGGATTGGTTCATTCAAAGGCTTTTATACATCCTTCGAAGAATGTCTCCAAACAAATGTTAGACCATAGCAGGCATGACCTACGTTGTCTAACAGGCCTTTTAACAGGCCACTGTCATCTGAATCATCATATGCTAAAACTTGGACTGTCGGAGGATCCGACTTGCCGTCTTTGTCTGGAAAGATGATGAAACAGCAGAGCATATAATTTGCGCCTTCCCCGCCGCGGCTCGATTCAGGTATCTGATGTTTGGACCCACTCACCACAAACCTAACCTAACCTAACCTACACTTCGATACTTTTTGCACTAAGTAAAATAGTTTTCTGTGTGTAAAATACACTTTCGCCAACCTATTTATTGAAACTTATTATGAAACTGTCGTAAAATATCTCGTCATTAAAAGTATGACATAAGTACATTCCCTCGCTAGTGTTAACATTTCATAACTTGTTCTGGGTAGGATATCCCATTTAACCGTCTCAAGATCCTTTGATCTATACATTCTTTAACCCCAAACTCGTCACATCTTCAACATCAAACAAATTATCAGAGAGATTTAGGTGAGCTTAGGTTGCCTTTATCCATTAGATTTTGTCTCCTACATCCAGCGCATTTCTGGAAACTACATACACGGAAAAAAAGATTTTTCTTCCGTGTTTTATTATTTCGAACTAGTTTTCATGTAAATAGCTGTTAAAACTCTCTAATTATTGCAAACATTCAAGTTTTTGTATACAAAACTTTCGCAGTGTATATTTTAGCTGAGTAGTTTTCAGTTTTCTGTTTACATACAAAATTGTAAATTCAAATTAAACCATTGTCTGCATATTCTTCTCAATGCGGATAAACCATTACCTTTTGCCTGCGAGCTATTTTATTTTGAAAATAATAAATATGGAGCGAGGAAATAAAAATTACGAGCATAAGCTGCTCTATATGGTTAGAAAGGAACAAAGAGCCAAACGGCAAGCTGTGGTTTCAATTGATGGGATTTTGAAGATCTTGTTGTGTGGATAGATATGTTTTTTTAACAAAATTAATGATTGTACACTTTAGCGAAAACAAATTTACAGTAAATACTCAAATATATCGTCCATTATTTCCAAAATTACGTTGTTTTTAAACGGAAATAAATTCTTGAACAGTTTCCGTTGTAATAAAATCCAGATTCAAAATGAAAACGTGAAATTCTGATCGATACCATTTAATTATAAAAAAAATATAATGGATTCAAACGTCCAGGAAATGTGTATTTCTATATTCTGTTGGTACTATACTGCCATTAAACGCAATGGAAACCGGAAATTTCAAAATTACTTCGTGAATTAAATATAGTTACAATTTATGCTACCCCGATAAACGACACCACATCAGGGAGAGGTTTTTTTTATTTCTGAACGGCCAACGGTTGGTTCCGTAGAATTGTGTTTGAATAATGCGAAAATAAATACAAAAATATGTCACATGCACTGCCCCGAAGTATACCTTGGAAAATATATACCTACTATAACATTTCAAAAGTTTTATGTTGACTTAGTATACAATGGCAGATTTACAAGTCGCTGCGTTTGTTTTAGAAGAACATTCTTGAAAGCAGGTTTTATTTCTAAACAATACAAAATTTCTTGCATTTCAGAAATTGTTTTGTTTGCCAATACCAAAAAAGTATATATAGACAGTAATAGCTGACATTTTTTGCCTGGGGTATTTGCCAGTAGGCTGCACTCATTCTAAAAAAAACCACCAGAGCTGGTAACAATGCCCAGTGAATTGAAGCAGACCCCTTCTGTTGCCTAAAAGAGCTCATGAGATAGTACAGGAAGAGGAATGTAGATTATGTGTTTTGGAACAACTTTACTCGAGGTGACAAACAATCTTCGGAGAAGCCAATGTGCCACCTGAAGGTACGGGGATAACTGGATGGGTGGACTAAATGTTGGAGTAAAGTACAAGCTCCCGGCATCAGAATGGCTTCCAAAACACACACACAAAAAATCCCTATAAGCATTACCGTGTACTCACGACTGGAGAACAAGAAATTTTTTCCTAAAAATCAAAAAACTGTCAATCATTCATAATGGTTAACTAACAAGTGTTTCCTCAAAATTATCCCGTTATATACTTTGTCAAAAAATGCAACAAGCTTCTTAAGAAATCTTTCCGGGACGACAGCGGCAGCGGCACTCAAACAAATCAATATCGTTTGATGTATTCAGCTATTCAACGCGTCCTTTGGAATATTGACAAACGCTTTGACCCACGAATTTTTGTTATTAATCTTTGAAAAAGGGAAAAAATACTACCTGTATATTTGTTTTAAAAGGGGTTATGTGAGATGATTTCTGAAAATATTCATTTGAAAATATACCCAAAACAATTTCGAAATGACGAATAAATGGGGCGGAATGTGTCAGGAATCGGTGCTTATAAACTACTCGAAAACGCGAGTCAATTTTCATACATATTCAACATGTACCTACCAACGAATTGCGATACAGAGATTTATTTCAAACTATGCAAAGTATGATTTGCCTGCGGAGGTAAATGATACAATATTGAAACTATGTGAATTTACAAAAGAGGAATACTTACCGACAGGTATGCGATCAATATTATCTCCCGTGTTTCAAAGGAAACATTATCCTAGCTGCTTGTTTTAGAATCTGTTAAATTACCTCGATTTCTTGTTGTTGTTATGGGAAAAGAGACCATGCCAGCCGTGAATACGAGGGTGGCTTTCAAGTGCTGCATATAACAACATGGTGCCAGTCAACAAATATCAAATGGCATGTTTTGTTAACTTAACGCCAAAGTTTCTAAATGCTCCACGATGTTTTCACGTATATACTTTATCTACAATAAATGTTATTTCTGTAAGAAAAAAAGTTTTTAATGGCAAAATTCAACTTTTAAAAACACATTTCAAATTATGCGCCAAAACGCTAGAATACGAATGGTGTCTGTCTATGACATCATCAATTCGTAAATAGGTGATCTGTGTCCTGTGGTAAAATTGTCAATGTCAAACCATAGACAGATGATATTTCTCTATGAGTCAAACTTCAAACACTTGACATATGAACCAAGCAAAGCCAACAAACAACAAAGGAAACTCAAAACTGATAGATATTTGCGAAAGTATGACGTCACTCTCTTCTGATTGGTGTTTAAGATAAGATGGTGGATGGTTAAATTGTGTGCTTATAATTTTACTAAAATAAATGTAATGACACATGTAAAATAAAAATAAGTGATTTCTTTAGATTCTCTGTATCTTATATAATATTTCAGTGATTCTTAATGACTGTCATCATGCCTATTACGTGAGACAGTTTTGAGGATTTTTTGACCCCCCCCAAAATATAAAAGTCCTGTATATTGTACCATAATATTTTTATTTTGTGTCATTGGAAGATCAAAGTTATTAATGAATAGAAAAAGTATGTATTCAAATTTATGTTAATCCTCTAGGACATTCCGATGTAGCTACAAAAAGCGACTCTCATTAGATTTATCCTTCTATTAAATTATTAATTAGTATGCATTTATTTATAAAGCATTTGAATATCTGATGGCGTGATGAATATGTTAGAGTAAAGAGAATTTCTTAATAGTTAGTACTTTGATGATGTTCCTTTAAAATCCTCGAATGAATCGAGTAATTATTAATAGATACCTTGATCATCCCTTCGCTCCCTAATATGTTACGATGGCAATTGGACAAGAAGAATATTTCTCTAGCTTTTGTTATTTTCTTTTTCACATTTTCTCCATCGATTGCACAAGAAAATATACCTAATTTCAATATAAAATTCGGAAATTTCAACTTTCAATTTTGAGAAAGAAAATCCAATATATAAGTTGTAATTTTGCGAAAAAACTACCATGAACTACCAGTTTTTGAATTTTGGAGAGGTTTTCTCTCGTCGTCAATAGGCTAGTTCTACTACTCCACGCAATGGCTCCATAAGTGATGATTGGTCTCACTATGGCAGTGTATACATCCAGCTCAGGATCTTTGGGTTACAGCCCCAGTTTCTTCCTGCCAGATTTCTGCACACCATTAGAACCATTTTTGCCTTGTATGTAATCTCCCTTTCGTGTTTATTCCACAGGAGTTAACTGTCTAGAGTTAAACATAGGTACTTGACTTCTTGTCTCCAATCAATCTCGTTCCCATAAAGTTTTATGGTTTTGAAGTTGAGTTTTCTTTTCTTAGTGAAGACTATCAAGATGGTTTTAGTGGGGTTGTATTTGTATATTCCAGACCCTTTTGTACAATATCACAAAGGGTGTTTTTGAATTTCCCCCTGGCTGTTATGACAATATCGTCTGCATATCCTTGGCAGGATATTCCGAGATCCGTCAAACCACACAGGAGTTGGTCAACCGTCAGACTCCACATTAATGGGGATGCTACTTCTCCCTGTGGGCATCCTCTGGTAGTGCAGATAGAGACAATGTCTTTGCTCGTCCTCGTCTCTGCTACTCTTGTGGTGAGCAGTTCCGACATTCATTCGGATATCCGCTTGAAAGATACTTGGGGTTTTTCCCAAGCTTTCAGAGTGTTTGGTTCCTGGCCCGAACGAAAGGGCTAAAAGATAAGGGATGATGGTGAGAACTTGAAAAAATTATAGGTACTAAAGCAAGCACTTGGTATAACTGTTAGTTCCGAATTTTCAGCTGTCACAATCATCCCCTATATCCTTGCTCATCTGTCTCTGTTAATCCTGTGTAGAAAATATCTTCTGTATGTTTCTTGTGATGAATCCATTTTTCTTTTTTGTTAATTCTTTGGGAAATAACCACGATATTTGAGGTTTTTGTAAATTCTGGTCCCTCGCATTAAAAATTACATTTCCTTGGACCCTCATTCTATTTTCTTCAAAAATTTAGTTTCTCTTTCAGCGTGCAGTTTTTGTTTTATTCCAAATTTCCCTTCCTCTTTACCAGTTCATGTCACTTTCGACTGGTTTGTTTCAGTAATTCGATTTCCATTGATTCTTGCTGCTGGGCTTTTTATGTTCAAGTGCAAATAACGTTTAAAATGTTTTTCATTGCATTGTCCATGATGAAGCTTTTCAGTAGTTTATTTATTTCTAGGAAACGATGCAAATTAAAAAATAAATAAAAACAATATGTCGTATAAAATAAAATTTCCTATTTAAAAAGCTTCGTAGGCAATTACCGGATTCAAATGAAACAGAAATTGCATTAAGTAAGTTTCCGTATACTCCATAGTCTTATTTACATCCTTGAATGTATTCCAGCTACAGTACAGTGCAGCTAAGATAAAATATTTTCAAGTTTTGATAACATTATTTTACTATGGCGAACTACCCTTAAGCCATTAAATATTTCATTCCAGCTTTCCTATTTACGACTAAATTTAATATTTAAAAACCTCGTTTCTATAATACAACAATGATCATCAAGTATTTCATTTGCGTGTAATTTGAAATGAAAACCAACAGATTTTATCAATCACTGTAAAATCCATAATTTTTCCAATAAAATAAAACATTTCCCGTGCTCTAGGTTTAATTGTTTCGAAAGAATTCATAATACGGGAAATTTAACTGTAAAAAAAAACTTTGCCATGGAGGTAATAGCTAGACAAGTGCCATGCATGTACTTAACAAGCTGCTAATTATTCCAAATATTTATAAACCCTAAGATATTGTACTAGTCACGAAACTACAACTGCATCAGACATTTTATTGGTTAAGAGTCAAATTTCTTAAATATTGTATGAAAATAGATTGAATTGAACTAGATTTGATGAGGTGGCTAATTCCGATCTATTGTGGTCTACTGAGCCGCCTGGCACAAGAAGCATTCGCGTGTCTGTCAACACCACAACACCATTAGCTTTGCGTTCCTGTTAAGCTTACAGATCTCTGCTTATTAGGTCTTCCGTAAATGTTGACGATTAACTTCCTCTAATAAACTGTCTCTCTCCTGGTGTGAATCACCATTCTTTAAGTCACCAACTCCCTTGTAGCCACAATTAAGACACTTCTATTTAGAGTTGACCTACCTATTCAGAATGTCTTCAGTGCAACTTGGCTTGGTACATAGCAACTGAAAATCTTATCCTTTATATTAGCCCTACAATTCTTCTGCCTTGGAGCCGTCCTTATATCAGGTTGCCTCAACCTTTTTCCAGTCTTCTCTACCTCGTATAATTATTTGGAACTCTATGAAAGTCAAACCGATATTCATGAAGTACATACCGTTAAATTGGAAATTATTACTCTTTTTTAACGTGCTATGGTTGTTATTCTGTCATGTCAGACCATTATTGTTTTACTAGGCAATATCTAACGGAGAATTATTTTACTAGCGTACTTAGGCTTCAAATAAATTATGTCCTGTATATAAAATAAAGGGCTTGTAGATATTGATTTAATAATAATAGCTTATAAACATGTATTACGTCAAATTTATTAGCTATACATTCTCTCAAGTCACATGGAAAGGAATCGCAGTCAAATCATATCACTTTAATCATCACGTCAATTTATTGGAGTAATTTGAAAAGCCCTACTCACACCACTAAAAGTTACCAGTATAGTTACTAAAGGATGTGTTCCGAAAAAGTAGTCAACAGTCGTGGTCCATTTTTTAAAGTCACAATATTTTAATGACAAAAGATCACAAAATGGTGTAAAATAAACATAATACCGATATACTAAATAGTATAACATTTACGTAAACAAACATAACAGCTGGTAATACTCGTTTATTACTTACTTTCAAAATTTTATGCACGACAACAAAACAAAACACGCCTGCCACACGTGAAGCATTCGCGCAACTGACTCGATGGTGTGGGTGTGATAGTTAGTAGACCGAATGAAACAGAAGATGGTCGAGTGTTGCGTTTCATACTTATAGTCTTAGAGAAATGAAGGCATTCCATACTAGGATACTATTCCATATTTGGTGACTTTCCTCTACTATTCCTATAAGGAAGATGATGAGCATTCAATACCATGTTGATAAAAAAATTATAATCTTACAAATTGCTTGAAAAATTGTAGATATAATGTGAATGTATTTGATTTTTGACGGTCCTAAAATGATTATTCCTCCTGGTTTTTAAATGAGGTATAGTGGAAAAACAAAGTTTACACTATACAAGATATATCCTGTGGAAGCGAGCTATGGCTGAAAAGGATGTGTAATAAATCCACAGGGTCCTTTATAACCACCTGCACACATTTTGCAAAGAATCCCAAAATTTGTATATAAATTGACTGGACTAACTGGTTTTATTTGAAAAGATTCCACATAGTATATATAAGGTAGAAAAGGAAAGTTGTTATATACCGTCTTAATCTTTCCATTATACCTACACTTTTTAAATTCCTTTTCATTTTCCAGAAAAAAGTATTTTGCAAAGGGTGAAAGGGAAGTTGAAAAAGGTTTTCTTCATCTAGGAGATAACATACCATCTCGGAAGACACCTTTTCAGTTGGTTTTCGAAGTTTTAACGATCTGAATGGAGTTTTCAGGGGGGATTTTTAAAAGTACAACTGCCTATGCAACATTTTATTATTAATATTATATTATTGCTTCCGTATTAGTCACAAATTAAAAATGTTGATATTTTAATAAACAAAATTCTTTAGTGATGATAATTATGTAATAAAAATTGTCTAATGTTATGATTGTTATTCAATAACGCATCAGTATTTTTCAAACTGATAATGATTGGTTTGTTTAAGATTAATTTACAAATTAATCTATGACAGTAAATTTTTGTTATGCTTTTCATCTGACAGGCTTGGACTCACCTCATCTCTATAATATATTATTATGGATTAATCATTTTAATTCAATGTTTGCCATTCTTAAAATTTCTATACCTAGATCGTATAAAAATTGGTAACACATAAAACAACTAGCTGAGATGTCGCTATGGATAAAAAAAATCGGAAAAGCACATTACATTACAGTTAAAACTCCTTAATCACTGCTGAATCCTGTCCTACAAAAATTAGTGATAAAGTTATTGTTTGGTTGAAATAAGTCAGTCAGTCAGTCGCCGATCATACCTTGGTAAAAATAAATAGTTCCTTTGCAATGGAAAATTTATCTTTATTCGAAATCGAAGAACAAGCAGATGATGCTGCAAAAGGTGATGATACAGACGTGGTTCCAGTGCTAGCTTGGGAAGAAAATGAAAAAGCTCAAGAGACATTTTACATTCAAAATACTGACTCACCCATATCCGTAGAAGCATCTGTGGGTGATTCAGTAAGTATCGATTTGAATGAAATATATCCAGACGGGAAAAACTTTGATAACAATGATTATGACAGCTCCAGTCAATCTGGTGAAATCGTAGTGGTTGTTGCAGAGGTACATAATCCTTGTTTCGTTGATGATGCTACAACTATACCAGATATAAAGGACATCGAAAGGAATCTTAACACTGTCGAAGAGGATTCAATAAGTAGTGATAAATACACATTATATAGCGATGGAGATTCAGTGATTAATTATAGAGATTCAGACAGCATGGATGAAGATATTTCGTCACAAAGTTTTCCAGAATCTATGATCACATCATATATGGATCAGTATTCCGAGACAGATGATGATATGATTGAACAAGCTATCGAAACAACCTCTATAGTTGAACAAACCCCACCAGAAGGAACCGTCGAAGAAGTGAATGGACACAACAGCAAAAAATTAGCTTGTTTCGATAAATTTTTCTCCGGAGGAACCATCGACATCTGTGAGTTCAGCATCCAAATGTTTATTGCTGTGATCATTATCGTTTTTTTGTTTCTGATTTTTTACAAAGTTGATTTTTACAATAAAAAAAGTGTCTATCGTGGGCCAGAACACGGTCGGAGAGGGGGACATCATTAAAGGTGTTTTTTTTTTATAAATAACTTTGTTATTGGGAGGACTTGAAAAAGAATAGGATAAAAAAGGTAAGCAAAAGTACATTAAATGTGTGATATATTTATTCTGGCATACATACACACTATTTAAAGATATTGTAGGTACAAGACATACTTTCTACAAAATGTCTGTCCACTCCCCTGTCCTCCCATTTTTTCATTTATAATAATTCAACCATTCATAAACACCATAAACATGCGCAAAAGAAGTGAGATGTAAAATATTTTTTTGTAATGGCAATTAACTTGTGCATAAAATCAAATTTGCAGTGTTTATCAATTTTCCCAATCTTCGAATGTACTTGTATTATTTGCGTTGTTCTCCCATGGCGATAAGTTTGTATTATGTGAGTGTTAGTATATAACTCTGGATTATTCTAACCGTTACTTATCCTCGGGGTGTAGTATTAAATTTCTGCATGAATAGTTTGACCACAGATATGAATATTACATTTAAACTATAAATATAGAAATAACAACATTTCGAGAATAATTTCTGTTTTTCTTGTGATAACTTGTTGAGTTATAGACCCAAATTAAGTTGGCCTCTTGCCTAATTTAATACAGCGAAAGTGTTACGTATTCCAGCCCATTCTTTGTCCCGTCAGTCAGACAAAATGAACACCGTGGTATGTTTTGGCTCAGATATTCTAAGCAGTCATCATGTATGCACGAAACCAATACCTGCCCGAGTATAGAACTTTAAAATTGACATTGCTACACCAAGCGAATCGGCTGATTTTGTATTCAGTGTGAACATTTTCAAAACTCTTGGCTCTCAATTCCACTCGCTGCTCGTTCTACATTCGATATCAATGTGTCATACATAAATACACTCGCATTAAACAACTCGTTTTTTATTCCGTTAAATATCATAAAGTTTTACAGCATAAACGTCATTTTATTAATTTATTATTAAACCAGAAAAATTGAAGAAGATTCTTTCATTCTAAAATTAGTTTCCAACAAAATAGAATTCAAACAGAGAACACTTACACTTTTCTTTTACAATAGAGTACACGCATATTTCATATTTTGCTTGGATATTAATTTATAATAGTAAATATGATATCAAAAATTACTAATAATAGGAAATAAACCAGTTTCCATTGGAAATTACTCCCAAATTTTAAAATAAAATTCAAATTTCAATGCACTTTCCGACCACAACCCGAGGATTTCCGAACGCTACCGATGATACGTGTGATGTCATACCTCTTGTGTTTACTTATGTCAATATGGCCGGTATTGCATTAGGTTATGTGTAGTTGTGTGTTTATATTGTATTTTAATCAACTATTAAGTGCTTCATCGACGTAAAAATATCATTTATATGTTTGTTTGTGACCATTACGTGTTTGTGTGTGCTTTTTTCTATTTCTAAAAGTCAACGTAAAGTGGAAAGTGGACATAAATATTCTATATTTCCGAGGATATTTTAAAACTTTTAGAAGAAAATATTTTATTTACTAGTTCAGTGTTCAGTGACGATTCTTTCATATTTTGTGAGTAAAGGTTTTGTAAAAGCACAAACTGATAACTTGCCCAAAGTAGACTCATTTATGCTGCTTGAATTTATGAAGTCAAACAGCTGCTTTAATGCAGAGGAAATAAGAGTACCAGGGTATTGTAGGCAATGAAACAGTAAACTTCTTAGCAACTTCTGGGGTCTGAATCTGCATTAACTGGTCTTCAAGCAGTATTTGGAATATTAAAAACAGCTACATGTGGTTGTACATCTCAGTTAATTCAAACTAAACATCACTAGAGGACTGGAGTATCCAAGGGAGGATTTCTCCTAGAAGGAGCCAGTGAAAAGACTGTTGAATCTGATGAGGCTTCTGGTCTTCTCACATAAAAGGTACAATTTGATCTGCTCTGATCAATCAATCAGTACTTATATCCTTTGTATTCTAGACACCACAATTATTTATTCATATTCTACACAATTACCTTAATTTCTCTCTAAAAATACAACTTCTACTGTCTACGTATCAGGAGACCAGCAATAAAAATAGAATCGAACGTACGTAGTTAAAATTGAATTGTTGAATGACTATTTTTCTCGGGTTATATCACTTTACCTTTTGAGTTCTATTGATTAGTTGGCGATAACATGCAACTATTATACCTGTTGATTGCCATACTTTTAATAAATAATAACCGAACCAGACCACTCTTTTGAAAAATAGACTATCTATATTTTCAGTTCTTTGTGATTTTTTGCCATACAACTGTTGTTCGAAGCGCTGTTTATGTGTTTGTTAATATTTATTCATTTAATCAATTTCCATATGGAGATCTTCTTTTTTGTATAAATTTCTAAAAAATCAATTTTAATGAAATATCTATGCTGTGTTTCTTGGAAAGTATATATAGGCCAGACGATATAAGCGTAAATACCAATTTTTATAGATTCGGGTGGGACACTTCTTTATTTTTTCAAAATAAAATTCGATACTCCTGTAATATGAAGATTAATATTCAACGAACAAAATGTATATAGTGAAAAGGTATAAAAGATGATTAATATATAATTTTAAGATATAATTTTTTGCATACCTTTTTCCAATAAAAATTTATCACCTTTTCTTTATTATTTACAACCTTAACTCTTACCAAAGATTGGAAAAAAATTCTGATTGAATATTTATATTTTTTTCCGCCGTGCAGGAGAGTCGCGCGGATGCGGAACACATACTTAGTTTACTGAATTTTTTACGGACAAACCATTGATTGGACGAAAAAAACCCATAAAAAGACCCATAACGACTGGCCTAATAATTCAGTTCCCTATTCCGCGGTGTAGCTGTTAGTTGGCCTTTATGCCCAAAATAGAGCGAATGGAGTCGTTAGTAGAGTATCTTCTTCGTGTTTATCATCAAGATATTCAAAGTGTATCTTATTTATATATCATTTTGAAGTGGTCGTAAAGCTTCCTGGATTTTATTTTGCTATATTTGGGTAGCGAAATTTCTGGAAAGTCGTGAACAGGAACGTTTCAACATTTTCATCTTTCATGTGCTCCCAAAATATGTTTCTAGATCTGTTATTCCTACTAATTTACGTAAGAAACGGTCCTGGTGGCGAACGAAGTGTGGATGAGGGTTTGGCGTAACGACAGGCAGTAGTTAATGTGGCAGGAAAGAGTTGGAAAGAATTATGTATGCGTCGGTGTGAAAAAAAAGGAGATCGTCTGCGTCCACACTATGTTTGTGACTTCTGAATGCAGCCGCTACCAACTTTTATTACCTCCCGCATTGCCCTATACCTCGTTCCTTTTATGAAGTAAGAAATATTTACCTGTCTTCCAGTCTTTAAACTATAACGAAGATTTGTATTGTGTTCGGTTCTAATGAATTTATTTCGCCGTCTGTCTCTCCAACCGAAAAAAATGACTCGAAGTGATATAAAAAATAATTCTCCTCAAACTTCTATAAAATATTGCAATTTTAATCGAACGTTTGAATTTTTGGCGAATGCGCTGAGCAAATTTATTTTCTAATTTTTGGCGGAGGCTTATGGTAGGTTTTTTATTGTCCTTAATAAGGATCACATATGGTGGTGGAAAGTGTTGCAGAAAGAACAAGATACAGACTAAGTAGAGAGGGAATCATTGAAAAAAAAAAACCACTTCCTCACTTCTTAGAAATCAGACAACCTGGGACATGCCACAAGACGGTATGATGACAAAGTATACTCAATGAACTAGGCGAGAACAATATAGTAGTCACCTTACTATGGATTCCAGGTCACACTGGAATAGAAGGAAATGAAATAGCAGATGAACTAGCAAAGAGGGGGACTGAAATACCTTTCTGGGGGCCTGAACTCTTTTGCGGAATCAGCCCCAATGAAATATTGGAAGAAATAGGAAAAAGAAACCTCCATCCACATACTTTCCAACTGCACAGCACTTCAGAATCCTAGATCACAGCACCTTGGGGATTACTGGATAGAAGAGGAACATTTACTTAAGTTGAAGCCTACAGAAATCCTAAAATTCTTTCTGGAAATAGGACTAATGTCACCCCAAAATACACTCACACATAAGGTTATTTTATTTTCCTTCAACCCACTTACATAATCTATTAGTTGAGATGCGTTTCACAGCCCCTTCTGGTAGAAGTAACCGAACTTTGTTTTCATTTGGTTTTATCTGTATCACTGAGTGTTGTAGTAAAAGTTTCGTACATTTAACGGCCGGCCTCGTTTTCTTCCTTACATTATTCCAGATTGAAATTTTAAGTCTACAAGTCTATGCGGATGGATGTTTCTTTTTTAAATAAAGGGGCATTTGCATTCATTTTGAATGATTAACGACACATTTTCGGGGTATGCTTTGAATACAAAATTTGGTAAAAGGGTATGAATGTGGTTGAAAGAAACGATCAAGTGTATAAAACTATTTAAATATACAGACTGAAAATAGGAAATTATCCTGTCTCTATAAACCGAGTTAAGACGAAAATTTTCCTCTTCTCCAGAGATCAAATTTTGTTGATCTGGAGTAATCATGATTGATTTTTTGGATAAGGGAAAAAATTGAAGAGAAAAGACGCGGAAAGCTATCCAAAGGTGTTTTGTTTTTGCAGGACAACGCCCCTGCACACACACAGAGTTTGAATTACCAGAACACCTCCCTTATTCACCAGATTTGGCTCCGTCCAACTATCATCTTTTTCCTCAACTGAAAAAAAGTTTAAAAGGTCTTAAATTCTCTTCCAACGAGGAGGTAATAAAAGCTGTGGAGGTCTGGTTTGCGGAGCAAGAAGAAACATTTTTTTTAAAGTTCCAAGACTTTGCAGGTTCTCTGTAATAATTGTATTCAATTAAGAGGAGAATTTGTTGAGTAACAAAATATTTTGACATTGAAATTTTGTTTGGTTCAATAGTAGGCTAAGAATTTTTCAATATACATAATGTAATGTAATGACTATCCACTGAAATTAGGTTGTAGCTTCGTAAAAGTTTACTAACAATTAAAATGTGTCAGTAAACATCGGTCGATGCTGGAATTACATTCCAGTCAACTGTTATTTGATATTCCATTATTTTTATTATTAATTAAATTCGTATCTACTGTATGAGAAAAACTTTTAATTGGGAATCAGTATTTTGAAATAATGAATTTTGTGGATATGAACACCGTATCGATTAGTTTATTTAAAAAAAATCGTAAACCTCAGTCCTAATCAAATATGTTGTATTTCTGGTTGCCGAATATCGCTCTAAATAAAAAAGAAAATTTCTCTGCTGTAATTTATAACGATCTCGTTAAAAAACAAAAAATAAAATTGTGTGTATTGCGTTACCATTGACGGATGCTGGTGATTTGTTAGAAAGAACCCAGTAAGAAAAAGAAAATGTGAAAGAGTATACAGAAAAAAGATAAAGGGGTATTAATAGGTCACATACTGAGAAAGAGTCTTGATCAAACGTCTAGAAAGGGTAATAGAGAATTGTCTACTAGCAAAAACTTAATAATGCTTTGCGGGTAAATTTACGTAAATAGGAAAATCCATAGAGTTTATATCAAAGCATTCAATAATCATAATTAATTGAAAATTCCATCCATTTGTCAGTTTGGTATTATAGCAATAAATGAGGAAAGTTACCGTTATTTCAATCAATTCGGACACAGTTGAAATGCATCGCAATTTCCATGGATTGACTGTTATACAACCTGATTATAGCTTTTTCCCATTATATACAGAGTGTCCCACGACGATTAAGACAAGTAATATATCAGAATTGGGCAGTAGTAGATGAATGTAATTATGGAGGTGTAAATAAGAGCAAATTTTGCATCTTTTTTTGTTATTTTGTTACCCAATGAGTAATTTGTTTTTGGTCACGTCGCATTTAAAATTATTAATGGGACAACCTGTATATTTTTGCCTTTCTGTGTTCATTCCGATAAAACAATTCCAACTTACTAGCTAGCACACGGGGTCTAAAGTGATTAATTCAAGAGCTACAGGTATTTAAAGGATTGTAAGTTAAAAAATTCCTAATTGAATCCCCTGTAATTTTCGTACGTAATGATTAAGACAAACCAATCATATTACTGTAGTTGTGATAAAATTTGAGCACCAAAAACACAAGAAATAATTTATGTTTCTAAGAAAACAAGTAGGTATAGTTGCGTTAGTTCTTGTGAATAGAATAGAGTCTTGGTGAAATTTTTTCCAGTGTAGTAGGTAGGGTATACGCATTGTTTTGAAAGTTTGATGCAGGGAACAAAGGAATAAGATCGCAGGACGACGGTATCCCATTTTCGATGTAGGTTAGTTTGTTGGTAAATAATAGAGATAGTCTTGGATCATAAGGAAGTAGTGTGTAGGACACGGTACTAGCTACCGTTATCCTTCGTAAAGCAATTAATGCAATAACGACGCGCACGCCATTAAGCTAGAGCAGACAAGTGGCGCGTAGAAGAGCGCCGAAGCCAGCCTTTGCCGCAGTTCGAGTCTACCGCCGATCGGCCACTGTAACGTTCCGCCTTCGTCCCTTACCTCCGCCACCCCCAACCAACGACGGCATGAAACAAACGCGCTTTCTGCAGTCTTCGAGTTGCGGGCCACGCGGGTAGTGTTCCACCGCCGCCTCTTAATTACCTATCAAATACGCGGCATCGCGGAAAAACTTTCTCCAAACTTTTTTGACAACTTCTTGAGGCTGATTTTCATGTGAACTTGCTTGTTTTTTTTAAGAAGAAGTTCGAAAGACACGTATATAATATGTTGACTATGTCAACTTTGATGATGCCGGCCCCTGCGATGACCGCTGCCCCCATGTCCACTCCAGGTCTTTTGCCTGTACCCAGCAAGCTCGAGGTCGCCGGCAAGCTGGCCATCAATCACAATGCTCCCACCAACAAAGCAGGTATGTCTTCCCACAGCTTTCTACGACAACATATTCAACATGTGGCCATTCCTTCACCACCCCCAAACAAAGAAAACTCACTTCTTCGATTACTAACAATATTCATTATTTTTATAACTATTTTAAAAATTTTAAATAAAACTTATTCAATTGAAATGTTTTTACCGAAAAAAATCTATTTGATTTGATTTAAAACAAATTTAATAATTTCATCGAAATTGAAAAATTGGAGAAATCATTTTTAATTTTTAATATAAATTACCCTATCTTAAAAATTGTAGTATCTATTCTGATTCTCTTAAAATTTCTAATTTAATCTCCTTTGGTGATGGAGGTATTTGTTTGAAATCGATGAACCCTGAATTTCATGGAGCTTTGTGTTGTTGTTTGACCAACGCTTACCTCCAGTTTCACCAATAAACCTCTCATGATAGTTTCCAGATCTTTGCATCCTCTCAGTGTTTAGGTTGATATCACAACCACCTTTTTAATTTTTAATTAGAAAATCAATGCTGTTTGTTACCGACTTATCAAAATAAATAACCGAAGTAATATTCAGCAACGTGAGAAATATTTTGGAGACACGTTGCTAATATATACACCTAACATTTCATTGTTCTACGATATGGGTTTACAGACCAGTAGTTCTGCAAAACTGTAAATTTTCTCGAAGCACCCTAGTTTGTCCTTTATTTAAGGCGAAATATGGGTCAGTCAGTTTTCTTCCGGACAGGACAGCTTTTGTTAAAATTGCACTGAGTATTTTAGTTTGTATGAAAATTATAACAATAATAAACTGGTTGATATTTATATTTAAATTAAAATTAAAAAAAGGAATATTAGATGTTGTAATGAAAGTATACTTTGCTTCTCACATAAGTCCTTCAGGATTCATTGTGTTTTTTCTCTCATAGTCCTTGAAGAAATTTCAATCCGTAGGCTTCAGTTTGGATAAATCTATCCAGTATTCTTGCCCGTCCTTATTTTACCATTCCACAGAATCTACAAAGCGACATTATCTGAAAATTGTTAAAATATTGGCCTGGTTTTAACTTGAATTGAATTCATGAAGAACGCGACAAAAACTTTCATCAATTTTATTAATAAAAATATATTGAGAATATTTTTGGATGTTATTCCCTGGACTAATACCTGCAAGGTGGTTTTCTTGCGCATTCACACATCTTCACTATTACTGATAGCATGTTTAAATTTCCTATTTGATAACCACCTGATGAGACTATTACAGTGTGGGTATACCCTTGAACCGAAATAAATTGGGGAATTTGAGCTGGGTCGCGAGGATTTAAAGGATTGTTGGTTTATTTTTAAAATTAGATGTTCCGAGAGGGAAATGATACTGGATTTTTGCGATTTGCTATTTTAAAGTAGAAGGCAAATAAATTGCTTTCGGTAGAATCAAACATTTTTAAATTAAAACTTGTTTCGTACCTAATTATTATATACTGGAGATGTGTTTTTTGTTTTCGGTATAATAAACGATTAATGTCAAAGTAAGCCTTCTCTTAATAGTACCTTTTACTTTGCTAATTAATTTATGAAAAAGTTTTACAAAATAAAGTTTTTCATCGGATTCAAGCACCAGCAGAAATTTTTAAAATTACAGCTATGGGCGCGCACTCAAGATACTTCTTTCGGAAGATTGGCCTCATCCTACATCGTATATTATTTTTTTATAGAAAAAAACAAACAGCGCCAAACAGAATTTTTTCTTCAACGTGCTATATACAGTGTGGAAACCACTCATGGAATAAAATTCTTTATATCATTATTTTAGAGAATTATAAAAAATGCCAAGACACGTCAACTTTTGAATTGAGTCGTGTGTTATGTAAACATAAATTTAAATGTACAGGGTGATTCACGCAAGTATGCCATACTTGGTGTTGTTTTTTTTAATGAAACACCCTGTACATTTGCATATTTTTGAAATCCTCTTAATGTTCTTAATCCTCTTAAAGTTTGAGGTGAAATATTCCGTATTTCTGTAGTTATCCAGACTTTGAGGTCTACAATGCTAGTTGGTTGTGTTGCATATACTTTGTTCTTGAGATAACCCCACAGAAAAACATCTAACGGCGTAAGGTCTGGCGATCTAGCTGGCCACTCCATACACTCAATAGTACCTCTTCGTCCAATCCAATCAATTTATTGGGGAAGATTTCATCTAAATAAGTTCTTACCATTAAAGCATAGTGTTGCCCCGTCTTGCTGGAACCAAACATTTTCATTCGGTAAGCTAGGATCTATTCTAAGCATATTTAAATATTTTCCAGCTGTCAAATTTCCATCTATAATTATAGGACCAATAATATGGTCGCCTATGATACCGGCCCAAACGTTCACCTTTTGAGGGTACTGAGTACGTACGCATCCAATTAGAATTATCTGCTGACCAATATCTACAGTTCTGTCGGTTTACTTCTCCATTCAATGTGAATGTCGATTCGTCAGAAAAAAGAATGGTACCAAGAGCTATCTCATTTCTGTTCAGATTATTTATCAATCTTTCGCAGAAATCCATTCCACGATCTGGATCGTCTTCTGTTAACTCCTGCACAAAAGTTAATTTGTAGGGATGAAGTTTTCGTTTATGAAGACATCTTAGAACAGTTGTATGACTAACATTATTTTTTAAGGGCAATTTGACGTGTACTTGAAGTTGGATTCTTTTCGACACTTAACAAAATATCCTCTTTCACATCATCTTCAACGAATTGTGGTTTTCTTTTCAATGGTTTAACATGTCCAAGTTCTCTGAATTGTGCATGAATTTTAGACACAGTACTTTGTGAAATATTAGGCAATTCGGGATACCTGTGATTAAATAAGTTTGCCACTTCAACTTGACTTCTACAGTTATCCCCGTACCCGATCATCATTAAAATCTCAATTCGGTGAGTCTCAGTTAAATATTTCATTGTTATGTCGACAAGGAAAGAGTGTTTGACAAAGATTTTACTTTTTCAGTATAAACTGTCAACACATCAACAACTGACAGAATAGAAAACAATCCACATTATTTACTGATTTAAAACAATCCACATTATTTACCGATTTTGTCTAATTATTGGCGTTTTTAGGCAATTTATGTTGAAGTGTTCTTGGTGAGTCTGTGAAAAAATTTATAAAACTATTGTATTATCATTAATGGAAACAACGTTTGAAGTTTTCTTTACTACCAACAAACAAACAGGTGAAGCTGAGGACAACAATTTAAAAAATAGACCAAATTTAATTTAAATTTAGTTTTAAAATCCAGCGAAGCCTCCAGACTGCAATCATTGAAATGAAACTCGGTGTATCTCTATTTACATATTGTCACAAAAAGTTTTTTTTTGTCAAGGGATTTGATGAGTAAATCTGGTAGCAAAATTACTGGAAACAAAAAAATAGAAACATCGTACATAATGAAGCTTAAAACTGAAATGTTTTCTATTTGAGAAAAAAATTATTCACAACCATACGATGTGAAAATTCAATTCTTCGAGAAAACCATGAATGAAGTGACAAAAAAATGAGAAAAAAAACATTTTCATTAATGATAAAGCAGAGTGCTTTCGATTATTCGACTTGCAGATATTCTAGAAAACAGTTTTTTCGTTGATATTTTATGTCATATTAATAGTATATTTATACAAGGTGTTGATAGAAAATAAGCATTGATCTGTTCTTCGAAAAGTAAATTTTATTCGATGTACTTTTATTTAATAAACCCGTGTTTGTGTATGGAGACAGCAATCCGATTGGAATTGGAAATATAATTCATTCATAGTGGATACAACATCCGTTTTTTTTTCAAGAGGGACAAAAACGCTTGTAATCAATTATACCATATTCATTAACATTCATCCAGGGTGAATTGATTAAGCCTCTTTTGATGTTACACAATTCTACAGTTGTGTCTGTCGCAGCAAGCAGGCTGTAGCATTGCGTGTGACATTTTCATGTACATTTAGGTTTTCTTTAATTCGGTTTTTTTCATATAAAAGTTTTATTGTATTGAGTATTGTAAACGTTCCTTTGGATATGCATGTGGAAATACAAATAAATTTTTCAGTCGTATCCCTCCTATATATTCATAGTCCCTGACTAGGAGATTTAAATTGATAGCTCGACGCATTGGCAAGCGCGATATAAAATATTTCGAAATAGACGTTAAACAATGATATATACGTGAAATATTGTCAGCAGATTTTTACAATCCAAAATATATCATGTCTTCATTTTGTGCATGAAGATACAACAAAAATCGTCTTTTAAATTGAAAATGAGAATAAATCCGATCAATTCAGTATAAATTACCCACCCCCTATAATCGCTATTATAATTTTCAGAAAAAAAAGTTGTTTGGTTACAGCTGAGTTTCCTTAATATTTTATCAAAAGTTCAGTAGCGTGCGAATTTAAGATGATACATAAAATAATAGTTCTTTTTTGAATGAGACACGCTGTATATTTTCACATTTTTGGAATGTTCTTTTTTTCTGACTTCAAAAATATATAATATGCTACCCCTACCTTGTACCGTTTTTGAGTTATGAAATATGAAAAAGATAATTTTATTTAAGTATGCTATGAAAATGAAAACTAATATGTTTGATAATTGACATTTTTTATAAATTATATATATATATATATAACTGCAAATGGGTGTGGAGAAGGTATCGGTATTACAACCACTACGCAAGAGGTTCGTCTTGTTATACATAGATGGTCGACCAAGCTATGCTGGTCTTTTTGCCACCAACTCTTGAGACAATTAAATATAAAAAAAAATCAAAAAGGGTGGTCGAGTCGATACCTTCTCCACACCGATTTGCAGTTTTGTAGTTAGATGGCGACACTTATGCCCTAAGTGTATCGCTATGATCTTTGTTCATGAGAGTCGAGTTGATTTTTGGTTCATTCAGTTCGAAAGCCTGGCTGATGAGACCTAAAGGTCGAAACAGCTGTCCCAGGATGCGAACTGAATGAATCAAAATATCGACTCGACCACCCTTTTTGATTTTTTATATATATAATCTTAAAGCCCTTCTACCACTTAGTGGTGTAGGGTGTGTTGCAGCTATTCTTCCGTCACGAATTTGTTCCACTCTTTCCTATTTTGGGCTAAGTCCTTCGCTTCTATCCAGCTCCTTCCTCTTTTATCCAGTAATCCAGCTATTACCTTATCCCAAGTTTTTTTGGTCTGCCCCTTTTTTATTTTTTTCAATTTTTGCTTTCCATATTCTCTTTACTGGTCTTCGTTCATCCATACGTAGTAAATGTCCCCACCATTGTAGTTGTCTTCCTTCTACAAATTCTAAGGTTGATTGTATACCCAGGTATTTTCTGATATCAATGTTTATCATTCTATCCTCTTTTGTTACTCTTCTCAAATATTTCATCTCTGTCGCCTGTATTTTACTTTTTTGTTGTCCTGTTAGCACCCATGTTTCACATCCATATGTAAGTATTGGTCGATATATTGTTTTGAATACTTTTAATTTTTTTTTGTTGATAAATTTTCTATTCATGGCATAGTATAGTTTGTTAGTTTTAACTAACCTATTATTAATATCTGCTTCCTGTGTTCCGTTTTCGTCTACTATTGTTCCAAGGTACTGAAAATGTTCAACTTGCTCTATTTTGTCTGTATCTATTCTTACATTTATTTACTCTTTGTCGTCTCCAATGACCATAACTTTTGTCTTGTTTTTGTTTATTTTCATTCCTATGTCCATCATTGCTGCATTCCACACATTTATGTTTTCTTGTAGCTCTCTTTCATTTTTTGCTATTAATATGACATCGTCTGCAAATGCTCCTTCACTGATGTATACCCTGCACAATAATTGTAAATGTCCCACACATACTTTTTTACTTAGTTTTGTGCATTTCTTTATGATCTCATCGATGTAAATAATAAATAACAAAGGGCTTAGGCTCCCTCCCTGTCTTAGTCCCATATTTGTAGTGAAATTTTCTGACATATTGTTATTTCTTATGACTGCGTTCTCATTCTTCTCATAGATGTTCTGTATTATTCTTATTATTTTTGTATTCAATCCCCTTTCTGCTAATATTTTCCACATTTTTTTCTCTAGGTACTCTATCAAAGGCTTTTTCTAGATCCAGGAAAGCCAGGAATAATTTCTTTTTTTCCTGTACCGCTTTTTCTGTCAACTGTTTGATAGTAAATATGTGGTCTTGGGTACTCCTACCACTTCTAAATCCACTCTGTGACTCCTCTAGTATATTTTCTATTGTCGATCTGATTCTTTTCCCCAGTATCTTCTCCAACACTTTCATCGCGGTGCTAATTAATGTTATTCCACGATAGTTATTGCAGTCTTTCACATAACCTTTCTTGAAATTTGGTACAATTAGTGCTTTTTGCCAGTCTCTTGGTAGCGTTTCTTCTTCTATTATTTGATTAAAAATTTGTAACATCATATCTTTCCCTTTTTGTCCAACGTTTTAATCATTTCTGATGTGATTTTGTCATATCCATTGGCTTTTCCGTTTTTAATAATAACGATGATAGGGGGTGGGTAATTTATAATGAATAACCCTGTACAAATCCGTTGGAATAGTAGAAACTTCGCTTTATATAATTAATAACGAATGAGTTTTGTAATTATGTCTAGTGAGGATTTATAGATACCTATATATGAATCTATCTGTTTATAAAAAGTTCTATTGAAGTAATGCCAAGCAATTAAGTGACACAAAGAGAAACCCGGGACTTATCTTGAAGACTAATGTAATTCATTCAATTTTCTCAGAGACGAAAATCTGACATCCATTTTCTCATTTTTTCATCCTTATTAGAGATAATGCACTACCTTTTGTGCTTTGAAGTATATCACTCTTCACAATGCCAACTAAATTTTAATTCGAGTTTTGCGTAATTGTAAACTTCCAACAAAACTTCCATTTCACTCGCAACTATACTACTGACAATACACATATACAGAGTGACAATAACTAATATCGTAAAACAAAACTACAAGATTAATGTCGGTTCTTTTTAATTAGAAACAGACCAAACGAAATGTTTCAGTTTGATTACAGCGAAAACCTCAGCTGTTAACTTTATATTGAAAATTATGTATACAAGCAAAGCGGAGGCCGAAATGAAACTATCTCATTTTCGAAAAAGAGAAAAGTTTTGCAGAAAATTTATTTGAGGTTCTCATTACTCGTTAAACGCAAGACACTGAAAGATTGCGGAACTTTCTTTTGGTCTAGATTGGAGGACAAATCAAATGAAAACATTTAAGATTCACAAACGGAAAGACTAGACGTTGAAGTTTTGATGGAGTTCGTTGGAGTTTAACATACTTATCTACTAACCTTCTATTCGAAATTCCAACCAACGAACAAAAAAATTAAATAAATCACAATAAAAATTGATTACCCCGGACAAGAGCTATAGAGAGATTTTGGTCTTCCTCCTGAAAAGAGTATTTAAAATATACAGGGTGTTTGTAAAAAGTTTGGACTAGTAGTAAACTCAATTAGATGTACATAAAATCACATCTCGTATCTATAATTCGCATTTAATGGTTCTTGGACTTTTTATGAAAAATAATTTATATAAAAACATCTTATTTGAATAATAATATATGTACTGGAACACGTACTGGGATTATCCTTGGGAATTTAAAATAAAGTTCAGCAGATAGTATATATGTTCCATCATGACGAGGGATGGAAATAGTGCAACAAAGATATTGTTTATTTTGTAGCGTCGAATGATATTACCACTCGCAAAATTGTCAAGTCCACATTAAAAACGAAACGCTGCAGAGATCTTATCTCATTCATATACAGGATATATAATGTTCACATATAAATAATGGATGCTGGAGGTACCTATACCTCATTGTGAAAATTTTCAGTGTCGCAGCACAGACGGAACGACTATTAATAAAACGAGATTAATTTAATCCTTGTAAATATTGACATGATACCTGTTTAGAAATATAAATCAAATTTGTTATCAATAAATATAAAGAAAATATGTATGGGAAAGATCTATGTGTTCTGGCTTTAGCTCTGGCTATGAAGCAACTACCTCTAGTAGTAGGAGAATGGATACTTAAGATGCTCTCTAGTAGAGCAATAAGTATCAATGTAGAAGACATCACAGTAAGAGGACTGGTCATGAGGGGATGTCCACAAGGAAGAGTCTTATCACCCCTTCTGTGGAACAGTTTTTCTTTTTTTTTTGCTAAAATATCTAAAAATTGACAAAATCCATTTAGGAAATCTGCTCCTTATATACAAAAAATTCTGTTCTTCTATAAAACCGTATTTATGTTGATTTAGTTTATGACGAATGAAAAATTTTGATAAATACCCTTCATTACCATAAAATCGTAAGTGAATAAAAGAAAATTTCACGATTACATCTCTCTTTTGTTCCGTGCTGCTATTAATAACATTCACTTTATTATACTAGACGAAAGTATCGCCATATTTTATCCAAGTAATTCATATCAACACTTTGTCACAAAACATTGTCGGCTAAAGATTCTTATCGCAAAATTAGTGTAGACAAATTATATTAATAATAAATACTTTTTTTGAGTGAATATAATCCAGTAGTTCCTTCAGGCTACAGCTTGAACAATTCTTTCTTTTCTATCCAGTCTTCTAGGATACTGTAATGTCAAAAGAGTGACACTAAATAACTCATTTTTAAAACTGGAAATTTTCTCAATTCCTTCACCTACCATATAATTTTATCAATATTAAATTGTACACTATTTCCTATGGAGTAATGTTTTTTTTAAATATTGATTTGTTTTCAACGTGATAGTTTTACCTCGTTTCTGCGATACCATGCACGTGGAAATAGCTATCATTGTTAATAAATTAATTTTTTTTTTTGATAAAAACTTCCAGCTTAAAGCAGTCACGCATTAGCAATTACAGCAACAGGGATACTGGTTCCGATAAATAGCCAACCTGAAGGTGGCATACAACTTTTATTTGCCTCTCAAAAAGAAATTACATTTGAATATTTATCTTCAATAATCGATGGCTGCCTTATTTTTTGATGCTCAATTAAAATCCGAATAAATGCAAATTATAAAATGTAAATAAGCGAACTTTTGACATTGCCCCTGTAATTCCAATGCATGCAAGTCTTTGGACCTTGCTTAGTTTTTGCATAGCAGAGGATTGTCTGATCTTTCGCTACCATACCAGAGATGCATATGTGATCCTGGGAATGACAACCATTTTGTACAGCCAGTGTACCATGCTGGGTCTAAGTCCCCATTTAGTGCCGTAACTGCGTCTGGCAACCATGAAGGCCACCTCTGCTTTCATGATCACGTGCTGGAGGTGTCGGTTCCAAGTTGAGCCTGGGTCTAGGATAACTCCAAGATATTTTACTTCATCCGAAAATCGTATTGGTTCACCTTGAAGCGTCAGAGGGCCAAGTCCTTCCCCTTTCCTTCTTCTGGTGAACGTAATTATCTGTGTTTTCGAAGGACTAATACGTAGCCCTTCTTTTACAGTCCAGCCTGTTACTACATTTAAAGCCATCTGGAGTCTGTCTCTGGTTGTACTGTTGAATTTACCTTGGGATAGAATTACCAGGTCTTCTGCATATCCTATGGTGCGATGAGCCCGTCCATGACCAGGTTCCACAGCAGCGGGGATAGTACTCCCCCCTGCGGACAACCCCTGGTTGCACGTACGGCCATTGTCTCCCCCATCAGAGTGTAGTGCATTAAAGTCTGCTCTTGTATTTTTTTTTTCAACTATTTTCACTAACCTCACTTCGACGATTCGTAAAAGGAATACCTGTTGAAATATAATATTGTTAAAAGTGTTTTATTGAAATTTTTTGCGACTAGTTCAATTTTTTTTTAAACTGATTAACCTTTGATATCGACAGAACCAAATAAACTGTCTGCAATAAAGTTGTAGCAACGTAGAGTCAACGTTAATTAATAATGTAACATACTTTTAAAAAATGCATTGATATTGCAATCGATAAAAAATATATACTGGTTGTCGTTGGTAGTGAAACGTTTCTGCCAATATCAGCTTTGCATCCAAACTCCAATTAAAAATATCTAAATCAACCCTAGCAATGTTATCAAAAGTTTGCTGTCAAATAAATTTCGATCTCTCTAAACATGAACTGTTCGAAGTCAGTAGAAATGAATTCTGTGATATTTTATTCAAAGCAGTTATTTTAGTTTATAGTCCAGTCAATTAAATGAAAGTTTTGGTTGTCGCTACAAACTTTTGCGATTATTGTCTAACTTATTACGATAGAAAGTATGAGAAGAAAATCAATACATACTAATATCTAATTTTGGGGTGGTTATAGATTTCTGGATTAAATGTAGTTTTAAACATCGTTGAACGGAGAACAAAACTTTCTAAATGAATTTTTTATATCAACTTTATAAGCTTTATGAAATTTTAATTGAAAAGTATGCACAAAAAACAAATTCCCCTTCATTTGATTATTATTATAAAAAATATTGTTAAAATTACAAAGTAATATTCAATGCATTATCTCCAATTCTCCATTGGCTTCCTACATTATTGTGATATTATAATTCGTCTCATCTGATTTTTTCATATTAACTTGACAACTAGTTTTGTAGAGTTTTTAAATTTTGTATGTAGTTCAATTATCAGGATAGGAAGATCTAACTACATGTCTGCTTCTTGACATTAGGTAGTTATTATAAGTGTATATTTCAGTGATTATTGCCGATTTGCTGTAAAATTATAATTTAAGAATTTTCATGATTACTCTTCAAAATTACATTTTTCCATGAACCGAACAAAATCCATATTTTACATTTGTTTCAAAATAGCGTCTAAATTAAATTAGATGCAATTAGATGCATGAAGTTCACATGCAAAGGCTTTAGTGCCTAATCGGTTCGTAATCTGTGTACAATTGAAGCTTGAATTCACAATATTTTTTTGAAACTCTACTACTATATTTCAATTTTTCCACAAAATGAGTGAATTGAAAATTCATCAAAACCGATATTGATTGTTAGTATTGCAAAGAACATTTTAAATATAGCATCCCAAACTAATTTTTTTTCATTTAAAAATTTTTAATGACACGACAAAACAGTTTTATCAAATTCCATTTGAATTATTGTAAAATTGAATGGTATTTTTGATTCCCCATTCGACAAGAATGTATTCCAGAACCTGTACAACTAGATCAAAGGTCCTTAGGAAAGTAAACAGGGTGAAATTTGTTGAAATACAGAAAACTATTGAAACAAAACAATCAAAGATACTCCTGGGAAGCTACGACCCAATATAGGATCTGTAGGGAGGGTGAGTGTAGGCTTACAGCACTTAGGCCACATGTGACCCATTGACCCAATAGGTTAAAAAGAGAAAAGAAAAACTTGCCTGAACTGAATCCTGCGGATATCCTAAAAAAATCTTTGTAGTCTGAGTGAATGTTTATCTAATTCAGCACAGTTGATGTTTCTCCTTGATTGTTACTTAAATGATATATAAAAAAGTTAGCGACATAGACTTTTCATAATAAGGGAAATGTATCTGAAAATTATTGTCTATCGAGCAAAAGTAAACTACTAGTTCATCTGGCTGTATGCCCAATTTTTCGCAACGCCAATCCGGATTTGATAGTTGAAAAGCTGAGACGCCAGTGCCAACCCCAGAAAAACTAAACAGAATATGTGTGAATCGCTTAGACCAGGGATGGATTGTTCACAAACAGATTTTCCAATCAATATATTTGTGAAATAGTTCATTTTTTATTGTATTCTTATTCATATTCAAGTCAAGTCAAGCACTGAGCTCTTGTGTAATCAGTTCCAAAATGGTGTGGGAAAGCCTAGACAAACTCAATGAACTATAGGTTCCTGGACTCACTAGAATAGAAGGAAATGAAATAGCAAAAGAGGGGGACTGAAATACCTTTCTGGGGGCCTGAACCCTTTTGCGGAATCAGCCCCAATGTAATATTGGAAGAAATAAGTAAAGCCGAGAAAAAGAGATCTGACCATTGGAAATATCTAGTAGGGCTTATACAATCAAAAAATCTTCTGTTGAGATCAAATAGACTTTCCAACTGCACAGCACTTCAGAATCCTAGAGCACAGCACCTGGGAGATTACTGGATAGAAGAGGAACATTTACCCAAGTTGAATCCTGCAGACATCCTAAAATTCCTCCGGGAAATAGGACTAAGGGAACTACTAGTTTCTGAGACTCCGGCACCAATCTAGGAAATGATGTTCTCAAAATGAATTTTTTCCTCGGATCATTGTGCATATCATTTGTTTTGGCAAAATACAGTCCTGCAGATGCGTGTAAAATATTTATTCTCATCACCCCTATAACTTTTGTGAGAATTTTTGCCAAAACCCAAGTTGAATTATAGTTCAACACATTTCCTACATTTATAAAAGTAATATACCGCAATGCAATTAACCAAAATGCTAAGAAATAAATATTTTAAAAGTTCTAGATATATTTCTGAGCTTAGCAAACAAAATTAACTATATATGTAGATTCACGCCTCGCGTACAATGTTGATACCTGTGCAGTAGTATTAAAAGTAATGTCTCTGCGAGACTCCATTTGATATCAAGTATTATAGGAAACAGTGGGGTTTTACACACGAAGGTTTTAACGAAAATTAAATGCATGAATAATTATATAGCATATGTCTTAACAAATGATGCAGCGCTACTTTCATTGATACAATTCATTATGGTTAGGAAATATGTCATAAAATATACAGTACGGTAAAATTAAGATCACAATTCTATCTTTAATTAAAAATCTACGAACAATTCTGTGGGTAACAAGCCAAGAAATTACAAAGAAAACCACATTAAATCTGAAAATAATTATCGCTTCTGGAATCGGGCTTATTTATCTGTAAGAAACGTGTTTCTAAGTGTTTCTTATCGACTCAAGTGATTTCCAATGCTTCTCAGGCAATCGGATGACGGATTCAGCATACATAAAGCTCGCTGGTGATCCCCAATTATACATAAACGCCAGAGGCTTTAGCCTCCCTCTCTGGAGGCTTAAATAATGACCTCACGTCACTATAATATTTATAATGAATATATTCATATCTTTTATAGGTATCTATATATACTTTTCGTAAAATTTTCAACTAGAAGAAATATTTCTGTGCCTGTTTTATTGGAAAAAAATCGTTTTTTATGACCATACGTTTTTCTGGTTACTAAAAGCGATCTTGAAAGTTTTAGTAACCCTTTAATATTTCAATGGGTTGCCTTTGTCTCACCTTTGAGGATTAGAACGTGAATGGAGGCACAAAGCAACCCATGAAATTCATGGGATAACACGGAATTTGTAGAATATGCTGCCAAGTTAATGCCCACAGGTCTTACAAATGTATTTGCGATTTAGTCTTCACGTTATTATTAATAAACGGATATTTTTAATGTTTATATGTGGAATCTATTATTTCAACCCCGCAAATTATGCAAATACCCATAAAATGTTAGTTCTGTTGCGCATTTTTGGTAGCTGAAAATTCAGGTTGTTGAAATTCCACCGTCTAACCACCGTACACTAACTACCGACAAGTAAATTCACTTGCGTCGGAACGTTTAAAAATTTTGGTACATCTTTTCTCTGGCGCCTTACACGTCTGTTATCATAATACAACAGTTACGAGGGACAGTCGTGTGGTTAAATACGTGTATAACTGATTTACGGCACAATTCGGGCACAAAATACTACTATAGGAAAATTCATTTATTAAAGCTTAAGTATACTTAGTTTGGGGTGTTGTTTCTGTAATTTTTCAGTTCTAATGTTACGATTAGCAAATTTCAGTCTATAATAAATACGTAATCTTGTATACAATGAATAAAATTAATCAACTGGGATATTTGTACAAGGATGACACAATTTAACATTCTTAAAGCTATTATTAAGCTTCATACCGACATCATATTCAGGGGCTATTTTATTAAATTGATCTATAAATGTGTTTTCCAATTCTATAACGAGTTCCACAAAATTTTTGGGACGCACAATCATATTACAAATGTTGGATGAAACACTATAATCTTTATTTTTATAAAAACGGTAGATTCTCCTTCTAGATCATTTATCTTAATAAATTCTAAGCAAGTGTTACAGGAATGCTGCAATAAACACTTTTTAAGTAGGTATCCAATAACGTATACCAGTGCATTCCCATCCACACTTTTTATATTTTTATAATCAGTCGTAAACACTTTTAGAGGAGTATAGGTATTATTTGTAGTCGTAGAACTAACTGTACTTTTAAGCAATTCAGATTTTGTTTACTTGTTAACTACTAAATTACCTCTTTTCTTACCTAATTTTGTCTTTTGCGTATCCAAAAAACGGTCTCTCTTCCAGTTTACTGCCACAATCATGAACAGAACAATATACCACTCCAGGAATTTGGCAATGGAATAAGTCACTATAATATTTATACTAAATACAACTTTATAATAAAAATATGTATAAATATTTTAATGCTCACGCAAAAACAATGATCTGCTCACAAAAACGAAATCCAAACAAAAATTATATTTCCGAAATTTCGATCAGCAACACATTAGCATTGCGTGCTACCCCTGTACTCAACACTTTCTCGATTCAAACTAGCCAGAACTCGCCAGACGATAAGAGGGGTAAGGAAATTTTCGGTGACCCATAAATCGACGAAGTGAATTTACTTGTGGGTAGTTAGTGTATGGTGGTCTAAGCTAGGACACTGATTGAACTTTGAAAAGACCATCTTCTGTTTTATTGGAAGAATAGTACTATTTTCACGTAGATAACCGGAAGCGGAACAAAATATTCCTATCATATATAATAATTTTTTATCTTTGTATGAATAAATTGACGCTCACTATATCACTGGGTTATTTTTTAACTTATTTGTAACACACTCCACAACCTATATTATTACCCGGCGAAAAGGCTACGCAAATCGCGCGAACTGAAAAAGGTAAACTCTCTAAATGGGCATAGCCAGTCTCAAATAATGGACCACATTAATATTCATATGATGGTGTACTTGGACAGATAACAGCTTTTATCACACCTATGCTGTTTCTGGCTAGCTTTTAGCTTTGTTACGCTATACGTATATATGGTTAGGTTGGAAGGTGGAATTCTGCCAAATGATTCACGTACTCAAAAATGAACAACATTCATTGCTCATATATTCAGTATTTTTTACTATCCACGTCGAATCATTATTTAAGAATTATCTTAACACGTTCATTGAGACTGGAATAATTAATCTGCTGGATAACAAATTGAATATTAATCAGACAATTGTAATATACAAAAGCGATTATCAACACAATAATTATCATTTATCGCCATTAAATTTAAAGCTACTTATTATCCAGGCATCTTGTCGAACTAATTAAATTTTATTATTGCAAGTTGTTTATTTGTGTCAATGAAATAACAAACAACATTGATAATGTAATCAAAATCCTTCTACTTCATTAAAACGATTTTTTTTGTATATTATATAAATTTCTAAGAAATTTCATTCGGTACGCTCCTGATGTATATATTTTTGTTTTCCCCGGTTTGCGGTTTAATCCTGTTGCAAAAACAACAATCAATTAGGCTGAAGTTGTTCTTTATTAATCTTATTAACCTTTGGACATATTTTGAACTTAATTATGCGACAGAATGGAAATATCAGGTAACTAGATTTTGCATTATTTATTTTAACTTGAGAAAGACATTTTTCTGGAAATTGAATAGCTAAACCGCTTCTACCTTGGCATTTATTATTTACCCCTTAAGTAAAAGTAATTTAGGAATTTTAGAAAACTATTTTATTCTGTTTCGCTGCTCTTTGTATATGTTATCGTGAAAGACCAAAATCACCAATTTGGGCAGGAGGAAACTTTTTTTTTGAGGTTCACACCATTTTTGTTGCTTGAAGTAGAAGATTCTCTTTTGCAGCTACTCTTTTTAAAGAAATTAGCTCGTGTTCTTCAGTCAGTGCTTGAGATGAAGATGTGTTAGATGGCGGATCAGTCAGTGCTTGAGATGAAGATGTGCTAAGTGGCGAATCAGTCAGTGCTTAAGATGAAGACGTGTCAGGTTGCGGGTCAGTCAGTGCTTGAGATGAAGACGTGCCAGGTTGCGGATCAGCTGTTCATTATCTATGTCTGTTTCAACATAAGCTTCTAGCTGTTTTTCGGTCTCAATGTTTGAAATTTGCCCGCGAGGGAGTGATGACAATGTTACACCCCTTTTTGGTTTAACGCCAAACAGGGCTTCATAAGGACTCTGGCGTATTCCTTCGTTATAAGTTGTGTTTTTGCCGAATTGGACAAACGCAAACCTTCTGACCACTTGTTTGAATCATTGTCTTGCATCCAAGCAGTTAACATATTTTGTATGTACTGATTGGCTCTTTCAACTGAGCCTTGTGTTTGACTGTGACGAGAAGTCGACAATTATAGTGACATTATCCAAAATATACTTAGCAATCGAAATTTCGGTGAAGACATTATCAGCTAGTTTCCTGTTACGTTGAAAATTTTGAATTAACAAGTCTATTTACCCATTGCGTGCCTCTGTTCATTTAATCACCTTAATGATATTTTTGTTTTCTCTTAAAATTATTTATGGATGGCCATTACTTTTAGTGGGTAATAAAAATTATTTATCGCTAGACAAGATCGACAAAGTGTAATGTCCCTGTTGATGTACAAGACATTTGTTGAAATAATTAGGTCTCAGCCCCATTCGGTAGGATTTTTCTTATTTCCAAGTCATTTGGGCATGAACAGAAAAATACGTCTTGAACGAACATTACCTGCAGCTGGCAACTTCTCTAATTTGAACGTAGATAGTGTCTCAGGGTCTGAATCTGAATTAGGAAGTCGGGAACTGAAAGTAAGAAGAGTCATTTGAAGTATTTATTTGGTTATTTCTCCTTGTGGTCACCTATAACACCTCTCAACGTACTTCTATGAATTATCGTAGTATTGACCAAGAAGATCTGAGGAGTGGACGGAAACAGCTCTGCATATACTATGCAACTGTGAGTCGCTGGACCACAGACGGCAGAAACTGTATGGCAGAACCCAAATGACTCCAGAAGACTTCTACAACCTGTATGAGCTAATACAGGGAACGGATTGGCTGAATAGGTTGTAGTCCGAATGTTAGGAGAATCCACAATAAGCCCAGGAGGCTGAGGTGGTGCCGGCGAAGGGACGGCTCCTTTAAAAAAAATGCTAGCTCACCACTCCTTTCGTTAGAAGACCAAAACCTCCATACTCATGTCTTCATTAGAAGTTCAATATTGATAATGGAATAATAAAAGATGATATCGTGCAATTTGAAATTATAATATAAAAGTTTTGAGAATATCTGTGAAGAAGACTGTACAAATTTGCAGGGCGACTAAGCCTGTGTACTCATGAATTTAAATGAATTATGTGATGCTGTGCCCTTGCCGGTAACAACTATAAATGGGGCGATTTGCCTGTATTCACAATTCTAGCAATTTGTGCGTAAAACCAATACCCGGTATTAATAGGATGAAATGCGTGGAAATGCATAAATTTCACTTTGACACCATACTTATGTAAACGAAATATATTGGAATTTTAAACACCAGGATTTTAAAACCTGACTGGATAATTTAAAAGGGTATTTCGCTGGTGGTATTATACGTTCCTATCTAACCTAATACTTTTTATACCATAGGCAAAATATTATTTTTTGAACTTTTTGATTTTGTATAACTTTTTACAACACCACATTTCGAGCGGCGTGTCTCAGGACGAGAATCGTAAAACTATGTGCTAATTTAAAGCGTTTTTTATGAATTTCCAAACTAAAAGGAGTTACAGGCGAGTGGTTTATTTTTTTT
>CAJUYH010002239.1:0-41337 GCA_910591685.1 Galerucella tenella | reverse complement strand
AAAATTTGGATATCATCACCCAAAAAAAAATGTAACAGGCAAAAAATTATATTTCTTTTCGCATTATGTTAATGCTACACTGTCAACTAGCTGACAAAGGACCAAAATAAATATGCTGCGAGTAGTACATATTCTTATGTATTTTATGTCGTTTAATCCAAATTTTATGTCAAATATTTAATACCCACACTTGACAGCTGTCAATTCAAAAATGTATAATTAATATGCTAAGAAAAGTGCATATTCTTCTGTTTTTTGTGTCGCTTATAGTAGTAGTTAGTTAATATCGCATACCCTCATTCAGCGGATATTTTAATACATGTTTGGACATAACAAGCACCATTCAAAAAATAGCTACAAAAACAATATTCATTTGTTTTCCACACCTTTTGATTATTATTATTATTCTAGCAACTTATACCGAAGCTCAAATTTTCGTTAAATGAGTTTGATTACATTCGAATTGATCATACGTGGTAGAAATTGCACTTTTTAAAAGTTACTGTTTAAGAGAGATCTAATAAAATGACAGATCAAAATGTGTGTATACATTCTTGAAAATATACCTTGTGTGAGAAGCTTGTCCAAAATCACACATCAATCGCACTATTCTTGGATGTACTGTTATTAATTGTTAAATCGGATCTAATCCGACAGATATCCTGGAAATACACTATGAACAGTGTGAAAAGCCGAATTGAATAAATTCATTATTCTGATTACTGTACATATTTACGAAAAATCCGCAACTCGTCAGATTTGAACTATAAATTTACATTCCCCAACGCGAAAATACAATTTTTATTTTCATCCCTCAACAGGTACTACCCCCAATTTTTGTTAATTGTTCAATCGGATCTGATCCGAGAGATGTCCTGGAAGTACACTTTATATAGCTGAGTACAAAACCACTGAGTATTTTCCAATATTTTGAGTAGCATTAAAATGCCAACCTTATATATGGTTGAAACAGCCCATTGTATGGAAGGGTTTAGCATTGCAAGACCGTTTAATTGTTCTTGCTAGTACTAACATCCCAGTTATTTTTACCATAAAAGGTTCACTTAGAGTCAAAATTGAAAAAGTTTTATGAAGTTTGTGTATTTCCACAAACTCGGCGTTTCATTTAATTTCAACATATACCAACTAAATTTCGTCGAAAGGGGATAATTTCTATCCAATTATTGATATTTGGCTTTGTTTTCACTCAATATTGTAGGTGACTATTCTTCTGGAGATATTCCATTATTTATGAATCATTTTTAATCCACTTTCTTCAACGTGAAAATGCGATTTCTATCTTCAACCCCCTTCGAATGACAGGTCAAAGCCCCCCCAATTACTGCTAATTGTCAAACTGGATCTTATCCGACAGATGTCCTGGAAGTACACTATCTATACCTGAATCCAAAACCAGTGAGTATTTTTCAAAATTTTGAGTAGCATTAGAATGCGAACCTTAAAAATATATGGTTGAGACAGCCCATTGTATGAAAGGGCATAACATTGCAAGACCGTTTAATTTCTCTTGCTAGTACATCCGAATAATTTTGACCTCAATCGCTTCTCTTATGGTCATCCTTATGGAAGTTTTTTGAAGTTTGTGTATTTCCATAAACTCGGCGTTTTATTTGATTTTAGCATACACTTACTAACCAAATTTCGTCAAAAGGAGATGATTATTATCCAATTATTGATATTTGGCTTTGTTTTTGCTCAATCTCGTGGGTGACCGTTCTCCATTATTTTTCGATTATTTTAAACTCACTTTCTCCAACATGAAAATGCGATTTCTATCTTCAACCCCCTTCGAATGACAGGTCCAACCCGTCCCCCAATTACTGCTAATTTTCAAATTGGATCTAATCCTACAGATGTCCTGGAAGTACACTATATATAGCTGAATAGAAAACCAGTAAATATTTTTCAAAATTTTGAGAAGCATTAGAATGCCAACTCTGTGAAAAATATGGTTGAGACAGCCCATTGTATGAAAGGGTTGAACATTGCAAGACCGTTCAATTTTTCTTGCTAGTACTAACATACGTGTAATTTTCACATGAATGGCTCCACTTAGAGCCAAGTTTTATGAAGTTCATGTATTCCCATAAACTCGTGGTTTTATTTAATTTAAGCATATTTTAACCAAATTTCGTCAAAAGGGGATAATTATTATCCAATTATTGATTTTTGGCTTTGTAGTAGTGAGTGAGTATTTTTCAAAATGTTGAGTAGGTAGTACTAGAATGTCAACCTTATGTGATGGTTGAAACAGCCCATTGTATGGAAAAATTTAACATTGCAAGACCGTTCAATTTTTCTTGCTAGTACCAGCATCCAAGTAATTTTGATCTCATTGGCTTCACTTTGAGTCATCATTGGGAAAGTCTCAAGTTTTTGTATTTCTACAAACTCGGCATTTTATAATCTTAGCATATACCTACTAACAAAATTTTGTCAAAAGGGGATAATTATTATCCAAATATTGATATTCGGCCTTGGTGATAATCAATTATTTTCCGATCATTACAAATCCACTTCTTTCAACGTGAAAATGCGACTTCCATCTTCAACTCCCTCCGAATGACAGGTCTAACCTCCAAATTTCTGCTAAATTGTCAAATTGGATCTAACCGACAGATGTCCTGGAAGTACAGTATACAGGGTGTCCCACGACGAGTTAAAGCTATCTGTATATTGCCCAATACTCATAGTAACATCATGAAAATTTCTAAGTTTGAGTTTACGGATACGATCACTTACACTAAAATATTTTAAAAGATAGCCGACATCCGGTTCTACCGGAAGTCGAATGTATTTTGGTATTTTGAATAGAACAACCTGTATATTAATACATTTTTGGAATCTACGTAAAATTTTAGTATACTTTTGTCCGAAAACTTTTACCGAAAAATGAATACTTTTTGAGTTATTGATTTTTTTGTAAAAAATTTGACCGTTGCTGACAATTATAAATTATATTTTTACGAGGATACCCTTAAATATATGAAAATGGTTACTGTTCGGTTGCTCTAAGCAGGGTCAGTCGTATTTGAATCTATTTTGGAAAAATTTCAATTTCATACAGGGTGTGTATAAAAAGTGTTCGAAGTTTAACTTCATAAATACCAAAATTTCTATATTTTTTTGAATAGAACCACCCTGTTTTTTTTCTATTTTAATGCAATCAGGGGTAAAAAATAAGGCAAGTTCATGTATACTTTCCCATACCATACCGTTATCCAGATATTGAATGTTTTCTGTAAATTTTAGAGATGCAAGTGAGGTCTAAATTTTATTTCGACCCGTTGATAGATAAAATTTTAACGATTTTCGAGAGTATCAACAATTTACTAATGACAGTTAAATAAGTGTCATTTATCACAAAGCCTACTTAAAGTATACAAAAAAAATTAAAACTTTTTAAAAAATACATTAATAATTCAAAACCTCAAATATCTCGGAAACGACTGAGAGTTGGAATAGGATAAGTAAATACAATTTGATTCGATTTTTTCCACAGACCTTGACAAGATAAGGAAAAATACGTTTTTATTTCTTGCTTGTATTAACGGGTCAAAATAAAATTTAGACCACACCTGCAATACCTGCATCTCTAAAAATTTACAAAAAACATTTAATATCTGGATAACGGTAAGGCTTAGGTATAGGAAAGTATTCATGAATTTGCCTTATTTTTTACCCCTGAATGCATTAAAATAGAAAAAACCGGGTAGTTCTATTTAAAAAAATAAAGAAATAAGTTAAACTTCGAACACTTTTAATACAAACCCTGTATAAAATTGAAATTTTTTTAACATAGATTCAAATACGTCTGACCCTGCTTGGAGCAACGGAGCAGGAACCATTTTCATATCTTTAAGGGTATCCTCGTAAAAATATAATTTATAAGTGTCAGCAACGGTCAAATTTTTTACAAAAAAATTAATAACTCGAAAAGTATGCATTTTTTGAAAAAAAAATCACGTAGATTTTAAAAATGTATTAATATACAGGGTGTTTGATTCAAAATAACAAAGTTACACTCGACCGGGAATCGGCCATCTTTGAAAATATTTTAGTTTAGTTTTAACTCGTCGTGGGACACCCTGTATATAGCTGAATCCAAAACCAGTGAGTATTTTCCAAAATTTTAGGTAGCATTAAAATGCCAACCTTATGTAATGGTAGAAACTGCCCATTCTATGAAAGAGTAGCTTTGCAGGACCGCTCAATTTTTCTCGCTAGTACTAACATCCGGGTCATTTTCACCTAAAAAGCTTCACTTGGAAGTTTTATGAAGTTTGTGTATTTCCACAATAATCTTAGCATATACCAAATTTCGTCAAAAGGGTATAATTATTATCCAATTATCGATTTTTGGCTTTGTTCCATGACTATTCTTCTGGAGATGAACCATTATTTTTCAATCATTTTAAATCCACTTCCTTCAACGTGAAAATGCGATTTCTATCTTCAACCTCCATAGAATGACAGGTCCAAGCCCCAATTCCTGCAAACTGTCAAATTGGATCTAATCCGACAGATGTCCCGGAAGTACACTATATATAGCTGAATCCAAAACCAGTGAGTATTTTTCAAAATTTTGTGTAGCATTGAAATGCCAACCTCATATATGGTTGAAACAGCCCATTTTATGAAAGAGTTCAACATTGCAGGACCGTTTAACTTTTATTGCTAGTAATAATATCCGAGTGATTTTTACCTCTTGACTTTGTTTCCGCTCAATCTTGTGGGCGACTATTTTTCTGGTGATAATCAATTATTTTTCGATCATTTAAAATCCACTTTCTCCAACGTGAATGTGCAATTTCTATCTCCACCTCCTTCGAATGACACGTCCAACCCCCCAATTTCTGCTAATTGTCAAATTGGATCTAATCCGACAGATGTCCCGGAAGTACACTATATATAGCTGAATCCAAAACCAGTGAGTATTTTTCAAAATTTTGTGTAGCATTGGAATGCCAACCTCATATATGGTTGAAACAGCCCATTGTATGAAAGAGTTCAACATTGCAGGAACGTTTAACTTTTCTTGCTAGTAATAATATCCGAGTGATTTTTACCTCAAAGTTTCACTCAGAGTCATCATTAGGAAAGTTTCTTGAAGAATGTGTATTTCCATAAACTTGGCGTTTTATTTAGTTTAAGCATATACAAACCAAATTTAGTGGAAAGGGGATAACTTTTATCCAATTATTAATATTTGACTTTGTTTCCGCTCAATCTTGTGGGCGACTATTTTTCTGGTGATAATCAATTATTTTTCGATCATTTAAAATCCACTTTCTCCAACGTGAATATGCAATTTCTATCTCCACCTTCTTCGAATGACACGTCCAACCCCCCAATTTCTGCTAATTGTCAAATTGGATCTAATCCGACAGATGTCCCGGAAGTACACTATATATAGCTGAATCCAAAACCAGTGAGTATTTTTCAAAAATTTGAGTAGCATTAGAATGCCAACCTTATATATGGTTGAAACAGCCCATTGTATATAGGGGTTGATAAATGTCCTTGTACTGACCGTTAGTCATACATATATATATATATATATATATATATATATATATATATATTTAATATAAAATGATGAACAACTTCGAAGTTTTCTTTCAAGTTCACAAAAATATTATTGAGATTTCTAACGTAAATAATACATTATTTTTAGGATGTAACTATAAACTATATATTACGTAGAATTATACTTATAGATCTCACTGTATATTCATCTTATTTAATTTTTTGAAAAATAGTTAACAACAATAGCCAGCTTGTCGAATTTAAGATAAAGACACTCCTGTATTTTGTTTATTTCTTGGTGTACATATTGGAATTTTTTACAGTCATTTGAGTGTGAAAAAATATGTGCACTTTGAAATAATTCAGGGATATCCATCTTATATTTAATATTTAAATATCCCGCCCTTATGCCCGATTTCACCAACCGTCTCGTAAAGTTAGGTAATATCCAAGTCGAATTTAGGAATTTCTAAATGCGCGTGGTCCAACGTAAATTGAGTTTAGAAATTCCTGAATTCGACTTGGATATTACCTAACTTTACGAGACGGTTGGTGAAATCGAGCAATATAGATATTTCATATTTCCCGCTCTTTTAGTTATTCTTCTTCTTGCTCCTTTTTGAGCTATATCCTGAGGGATAATTTACCCTTTTCTTGTATGTCACAGATTTCTTTAGTTCTGTGCTCCATGTATACTATCGCAGCGCGCGGCTGGCGCGGCGGATGGTCACAATACTAATATATTAGATCTGAGATTTAGTAAAGGAGTTAGCCTGCTAGAGGGTGTGCTGTGTACCGTAGTAATATATAACTGTCAAAAAAAAAAAAAAATAGTATTTTCATTCATTTTTCATTACAAATATACAGTCCATCAAACATCGAAGTTATCTCATTCCATAATCAACATAAAATATGGTCCAGACGATCCGGATATAAACCAGATTTCAAGAATTCCACATCGGTGACACCGGAGACATAAAGCCGGTGAGTTTATTCCAATTCATCACAATAGAGCATATAGAATCAAATAAGGCAGGTTTTTGGTCTGTATCGTACAGTGTACATTACAATAGTTAGGTTGTCCTATTATTTTCTTTCAAGTCACATAAACACAAGCTAAAAAGGCAAATCATGTCCACCGCCGAAGAAAAGGCGGATGATATGAAACAACTAAAACATAGTCGGGGAGTTTTAAAGGCACAGTTAACAAAATTTCAGTCTTTTCTGGGGCAAACAGAGAATTTACATAAAATTTCACAAATTCAGACAAGATTAACTAGAATTCATAATTATTTTGAACAGTATGAAAATATACAAAGTAGGCTAGAGTTTCTAGAACCAACAGAAGCCGAGAACCGTGAAGATCAAGAAAATAGCTTTTACGATGCAATATCGAAAGCATCAGACATGTTACATTCACATGACTCTCAGAGCCAACAAGCCCATCAATCGCAAAGTCAAATTACTAATACCATGTCAAATTTAAAATTGCCACCGATAACTCTTCCAGTTTTCTCAGGTGACTATCAGACTTGGCCTAGTTTTTATGATCAATTTTCTCAGCTCGTGCACAACAACAACACGTTGACAAATATACAAAAAATGTTTCATTTAAAATCTTGCCTCAAAAATGAAGGATCAAAATTAATCCAAAATTTAGATGTCAATGACATAAACTATGAAATAGCATGGAACATCTTAATGGAAAGATTTCAAAATAAAAGAATGATAATGAATACGCATATAGAGGCCATTATGGAGTATCCAAAAATCACACGTTCATCACCTATAGCATTAAGACAGTTCATGGATACAGTTTATTTGCATGTCAGTGCTTTAGAAAAATTAGGTTTGTCCGTTAACGCTTGGGAACCTGTATTATTGTGCCTCATAACTTCAAAATTAGATCAACCTACAAATCTTGAATGGCAGGATACATTAGAACCAACTGATTTCCCCACTTACGCAGACATGAAAAAATTCTTTTTGAAAAAATGTACCTCATTCGAAACAGTTTACAAGAAAATATCTCAAACTCAATCAAATAGCATTCACAATATTCAAAAACATAAATCAAGCTCAGAACAATTTGTAAAATCACCTAATCAGTTTCAAAACTATCAGGTTACAAATATAACAAAGACTTCTTCACATTTCTTATGCTATTATTGCAATAAAAACAACCATTTATTATACACATGTGAACAATTCAATACATTAGATACTCAAGAAAAATATGCACATCTCAAAAGACTCAAAGTATGTACTAATTGTCTAAAACAAGGACATAACTATGTAAACTGCAAATCAATGAATACTTGTAAAATATGCAAGGCAAAACACAATACAATTCTACATAGCTCAAACACAACTAAACATATTAACAAAAATAACACAAACGCACAAACATCAAATACAACAACCTTTCAGAATCATAATAGTACATCCATGCCAGTGTATTCAGAAGCGACCGCGATAGTTGATCAGTACAATAACTTGATCACAGACGAGTCACAACCCCAATTCTCAGGTACGAATTCGGGTAGTGGACAGAACACCACAGTCATGGTATCTCAAGCTCCTGTGCGAGCGGCAGATACAAACAAATTAGTTCTACTTTCAACTGCTGAAATATTAATATATGATAATGAGGGTGGGTCTCATAATTGCAGAGCACTCTTAGATTCAGGGAGTCAAACAAATTTAATAACTGCAGAATTATGCAATAAGTTGAAATTACAAAAACAAAAGATAAATGCAACGATCACAGGAGTCACACAAAATGTTTTAAAAATTTGTGAAAAAACAGAAACAAAAATTAAATCACGTTTAGGTTTGTTTGAGACGAAATTGTCATGTCTAATAGTAGATAACATAACAAATAATATTCCACCTAACACATTTGATTGTAAACAAGTTCAGTTTCCGCAAAATTTTAAATTTAACAATCTAGCAGATCAACAATTCTACAAAGCTAGGCAAATAGATTTACTTATATCTGCAGATATTTTCTACCAACTCATTGGAACAAAGAAGATAAAATTGAACGGAAATATTCTGCTACAAGAGACCGTTTTTGGTTGGCTGATAACAGGCTCAGTCAGTATAAACAACTTTTCAAATGCATTTTCTTGTAATTTAGCTAGAAATATATCTGATATCAGTTTAGATGAAACATTAACCAAATTCTGGGAAACGGAGGAAATACCGCAAGAGGTTATCCTAAGTCCAGATTCACAAAAATGTGAGGAATATTTTCAATTAACCACCACTCGTAACAACACAGGGCGATTTGTTGTAAGCCTACCATTTTCAAAAAACCCAAACAATTTCGGAGACATTCTCGCTCATTCATTCAAACGGTTTCATTATTTAGAAAAAAGACTAGACAGAAGTCCAGAATTAAAAAGGGATTATCGTAATTTTATGAATGAGTATGAAAGTTTAGGTCATATGACAAAATTAGGCAATTTGGATCAGTTTACAAAATCTATGTTGCAACCTTATTTCATTTTACCGCATCACCCAGTATTCAAGCAAAATAGCACCACTACAAGATGTAGAGTGGTCTTTGACGCATCGGCCAAGGCTGACAATGGCGTGTCATTAAACGAAACACTTTTAGTCGGTCAACAAATTCAAGAAGAATTATTTTACATAGTATTAAACCTACGGCTTTTTTCATATGTTATTAGTGCCGACATAGAAAAAATGTTTAGACAAATTTTAATACACCCAGAACAACGAAAATTTCAGTTAATCATATGGCGCTCAGATTTACAAAATTACATACACATTTACCAATTAAACACGGTCACTTATGGCACTGCCAGTGCATCTTATCTTGCCACAAAGGTTTTGCAGCAATTGTCATATGAATTTAACAATAAATTTCCCAAAACTTGTGAAATAATTCGTAAACATTTTTATATGGATGACCTGTTACTTAGTGTAAACTCAATTAATGAAGCAATAAAAATTTATCAAGAATTAAATATCATTCTGGGCAGCGCAGGTCTGAATTTACGAAAATGGTGTTCTAATAACAATGAGATTTTGAACTTTATTTCGACTGATCAGATTAACATCAAAAACCATATAGAATTACATGACAAACATTTAAAAACACTAGGGTTGGCATGGGATGCAAAAACAGATACGCTAAGTTTTTCAATAGATATAAACTCATATGTATTGACCACCACAATACTAACAAAGAGAACAGTTTTAGCCACATTAGGAAGGGTATTTGATCCCTTGGGACTCGTAGGTCCAGTAGTAGTGCGGGGAAAAATATTTATGCAACGCTTATGGCAGCAACAGCTAGCTTGGGACGAACCGCTACCCGAACATTTGCAAACTGTTTGGCGTGAGTATTTATTAGATTTAAGTTCCATAAACACTATCAAAATAAACAGGCAAGTTTTATGTAAAGACCCTGAAACGATAGAATTAGCAGGTTTCAGTGACAGTTCTGAACAAGCATACGGGGCTTGCTGTTATTTGATATCAAAACCAAGAGAAGGTACAGCTATTTCCTATTTATTATGCGCGAAGTCCAAAGTCGCACCACAGAAAAAACACACATTACCGCGCTTAGAACTCTTGGCAGCAGTGCTATTAGCACGTCTTGTTTCTAACATAAGAAAACATTTAAATTTAACAATTTCAAAGGTTACATACTTTTGTGATTCAAGTATTGTCTTGTCATGGCTAAAGGTTCACCCTAGTCGATTAAAAACATTTGTGGGAAATCGTGTCGCAAGAATTTTAGAGTCAACAAACATTAACGATTGGAAATATGTTCCATCGGCAAAAAACGCGGCTGATGTAATTTCTCGCGGCATAAGTGCAACAAACCTTTCAAATTCATATATTTGGTGGATCGGCCCAGATTTTCTTACTGATCAAGCAGTAAATTATATAGATAGATCATTCTTTGAGGAAAGGCTAGAATTCGAATGTCTACCTGAAATAAAAAAGTCAGAATTGTCGTTACTAGCAGTTAAGCCTGTGAACTCAGATATTTTTCAAAGGTTTTCAACTTTGAACCGATTGCAACGCACAGTAGCGTATTGTTTGAGATTCAAAGACCTTTCTCTTCGAAGAAAGCGTTTTCCCAATTATTTAACAATCCCTGAACTAGACAAGTCATTAAACATTTTAATAAAGATAGCACAAGCAGAAACATTCAGTGAAGAAATATATTGTCTAAGGGACAACAAAGTGATTCGTTCTAGCAGCAAAATTTTAAAATTAAATCCCTTCATTGATAACTCAGGGATCCTTAGAGTGGGAGGACGACTCAGAAATTCAGATCTGATGTTCGAAAACAAATTTCCAATCATCTTGCCAAAATCTCATAACTCACAGATCTTATCATTAAACACGAGCATCATAAAAATCTACACGTGGGTATTCAAAATTTACTTTCCATTTTACGGCTACGTTTTTGGCCAGTAGATGGAAAAAGAGCAATAAAACGTACGTTGCGCAATTGTGTAACTTGCTTTAAAGCTAAACCAAAACCATCTAAGTTTATAATGGGGGATTTACCGAGAGCAAGAACAATCCCAACGCGTCCTTTCTTTAAATGCGGCGTTGATTATGCTGGTCCAGTTTTGATCAAGCACGGACCTATTCGCAAACCAGTATTAATGAAGGCATACATCTGTATTTTTGTATGCTTGTCAACGCGCGCTGTGCACATAGATTTGGCAAAGGATCTTTCTACCGAAGCCTTTTTAAATGTACTTAAAATATTTATTTCACGAAGAGGAAAACCCTGTGAGATATATTCAGATAATGGCTCCAACTTCATTGGTGCTAACAATTATTTTCTTGAGCTTCACGAACTCCTTAACAATCAAGCGTATAAAAATACAATTCAAAATTTTCTAAGTATTGAACATATTCAATTTAAATTTATACCAGCAAATTCACCCCATCAGGGAGGTATATGGGAGGCAGCAGTAAAATCTGCGAAACTTCATCTTCGAAGAATCTTAGGAAATTCCTCACTCAGATTTGAACAAATGTACACGGTACTGGTACAGATTGAAGCTTGCTTAAATTCTAGACCTCTATCACCAATATCCCAGGATCCGAACGATTTAATCTCTCTGACACCTGGTCATTTCCTAGTGGGAGACTCATTGTTGGCATTACCGGAAGTAGACGTCATGGCCATGCCGGACAGCAGGCTAAGTCATTACCAGAGGTTAACCAAATTAACTCAACATTTCTGGACAAGGTGGTCACGAGAGTACTTAAGCGAACTGCAGCTACGTAGTAAATGGACTCAACAGCCAAGTGAGCAGCCAACAGTAGGCAGACTCGTGGTCATTGTTGAAGATCACATACAGCCACTACATTGGATCATGGGCAGAATTGTAGCGTTACATCCTGGACGTGACGGTGTGACGCGTGTGGTATCAGTGCGCGTAGCCAATGGAAATACCTTGAAAAGGGCGTTGACAAAGGTCTGTTTTCTACCTATTGACTGACACTGATGAGTTTATTTTATTTATAATATTATTTATAGGACTTTTGTTGTTATACTTTATAATTGAAAGCGATGCTTTCAAGGCGGGCAGTCTATGTTAAGTTACCGTAGTAATATATAACTGTCAAAAAAAAAATTGAAATAGTATTTTCATTCATTTTTCATTACAAATATACAGTCCATCAAACATCGAAGTTATCTCATTCCATAATCAACAGATTGAATTGAGGAGTAGAATTGTCCCTGAGGCCATTCTTTGTACATGTTATCCCATTTTTCCCATATACGTTTTTTAGTAAATCCTAAGAATCTGTTAGAGTGGATTAGATTATTTTGAGTGATATTATTTTGAAGTCTTCCTTCTAATGCTAGTTTATCAGCCTTCTCATTACCGATGATGCCAGTGTGGCTTGGTATCCAGATTAAATTAATATTGCATGTCATATCAAGGATTTCTTGTCGGGTTGCGATTGTAATATAGTCTGAGTCTTTATTTATTCCAGTTCTTTCTATCGCTTGCATTGCGCTAAGAGAATCAGTGACTACTGCTAGTTTATCCGTGTAAGTGCCTGTAATACGAATAGCTTCCCTGATTGCCAGTGTTTCTGCAGTTGTAATTGGAGTATTGTTACTTAGTCTGCGACTTATATTAATGGCTGGATTTTGACAATAAATTCCGATTCCGCATGTACCATCTGCTGGATCTACTGAAGCATCAGTGAACACTAGGTAGAGCCTGCGAATTTAGTTTTTGTTAGGTATTTAAAATTCGCTTCATTATGTGTTGTTTTGGATAAATTAGTTTTATAGGAGTCAATTTTCTCAACTTGAGCTTCATATGGAAATTGATAGCATGGTAGTTTCCTTTCTTTGTAAATTGTATCTATGTACATTCGAGAAAAATTGAGGCCTTCTATTATAGCTGGTGTTTCAGTTTTTTTCCAGTAGACATTGTCCTCATTGTAGAGTTCATAGAATTCCAGTGTTGCATTAAGAATTTTGTCATGTGCAAGGGAGATAAGCTTTGAAATAAATTTTGTTGCCAGCCAGGATCTACGTATACTGAGTGGTGTTTCTGCTGCCTCTGAAAGAATAGCTTTCCTAGGTGTGCTTCTCATGTGTTCTAATACTATTCGTAATGCTTGGTATTGTGTTTTATTTAGTTTTTCCCAATTTTTTTTTTGTAGTTTTGAATATACATATCATACCATAATCTAAGTGAGATCTTACAATCGCCTTGTATAGTGTGAGCAGAGTATTTGGATCAGATCCCCACCATACTCTTGTGATACTTTTTAATACGTTTATTCCTTGATTAGCTTTGGAGATGATGTTTTGGATGTGAGAGGTCCAGTTCATATGTTTGTCAAATATGATTCCTAGATATTTGTATTTATTGACCCACTCTATGTTGTGCCTTTCCAGTGTAATTGATCTGAATCGGTGATGTCTTCTTCCCTTTGTGAAAAGCATTGCTTTTGTTTTTTGTTTTGAGATTGTAAGTCCATGATTTCTAAGCCATTGATTTACTCTATTCAGTTTCCTTTGGATTTGTTCAATGGATTGTTCAATATTCTTTCCTCTAGTTAATAGTACTAAATCATCTGCGAACTGGAGGATTATAGTGTTTTGGGAATTCAATTCATTGAGTTCAGCCATATATATATTAAATAATAGCGGAGAAAGTGGGGATCCTTGCATTAGCCCTTGATTTGAGTACCTAGCTATAGAAAGTTCTCCTGTATTTAGTGATCTAATCATGATTTTCCTGTTTATTAACATATTATTAATAAATCTTACAATGTATGGCTGTATTTCAAGTTCAGTCAGATAGTTAGTAGGGATGGGAATAGATACATTATCGAAGGCTGCAGATATATCTAAGAATGTTGCTACAACTACTTCATTGTTTGTGAAAGCACTATATATGTATGATGAGAGAAACATGCAGTTTTCCATTGCTCCTCTGCCTTTCCTAAAACCATTTTGTAGGCTGCTAAATGTGTGTCTATTTTCTAAGTAATGATCTAAACGAGATTGTATTATCTTTTCCAATACTTTTGAGATGCAAGAGCTTAGAGTGATCGGTCTATAGCTGTTGAATAGATCTGGTTCTTTGTTAGCTTTTAAAATAGGAACAATTATTTGAGTTTTCCATGTGTTGGGAATTTCAACTTCTTCTTTTAAAATTTTGTTAAATAGTTTTTGTAGGTATTTTAATTGTGAATCCGGGAGATGTTGTAGAATGGAATAGTTGATGTCGTCAATCCCTGGAGTTGTGTTTCCTTTTTTTTGTAATACTATTTTTATTTCTTCTAGTGTTATTTCCTGAAGTTCTAAATTATCTACGATTTGTTCATTTGTGGGATAAATAGGTTCGTCTGCTTGAGTTAGTGAATTTAACAAATCTAGTACCCATTGTTCCGAGTGCGAGCGGTGATGTTTCGGACTATAATTATTGTTGAATTTTTTGATAATCTTCCAAACTGTTGAAATTGGAGTTTCCCTGTTTAGGCTGTTGCATAATTTCTTAAATTCTTCCGTTCTTTTTTTCTTAAGATACCTTCTTGTTTGTGCCGCTGTTTTTTTAAATTTCAAAAAATTATCTTCACTTGAAAAATTTCTATAGTTTTTAAAAGCTTCTTTTAGTTTCTTTACTTTTATGTCGCAAGAGGAATCCCACCAGGTGGGATTTTTTATATTTTTGGAGCTTCCATGGGTTATGTTGATTTTGGGGATTGATTCATTAGCAGCTTTTTTTAAGTTTTCTGTCCATTCATCATAGGAGTTTTCCTTAATGTTGTCTCCGACAATGTTAAGTCAGGACAACTATTTCCAGTGGGAGTTATTCTAGTTCTTGTTCCGTCATTAAGCAATATACTATCACACATATTTAGGGCCTCAATGAAGTTTCTTCCTCTCTGATTAGTGTAAGAGGATCCCAATACTGAGTGTTGGGTGTTTAAATCTCCACTCAATATAGCCAACTCCTGACAATATTCCAGTAAATCTAAGTAGTTTTTTGTAGTTGGTGTTATGTTTGGTGGACAATAAGTATTAAACATTTTGTATTTTTGTTTTATTAGGATTCCTTGTACTTGGAAGTTTTCAGGTAGATTAAGATTTATATCAATAAATATCAATAACCATCATGTCTGTCTTGTCTAATCATTGTGTAGTTAGGAATAGATATTTTATCTGTTGTTTTTAGGTGGGTTTCATTAATAAAGAATATATCAGGTTGATATTCGAACATAATATGTCTAAGATCTATTTGCTTATTTTTTAGTCCATTTATATTCCATGTAATTATTTTCATAAACCTTGGTTTGTTTTTTGTGTTAGATGCTCAGGAGCTCATCTGGGGAGCTATCTGCCTGCTCCTCCTCTAGTTCCATCATAGGGGTATTGTATAGTTCGTCCATTTCTTTAAATAGTTTTTTTTATTGTACTGTTTTCTTCCAGTACTGAAGATTGAGTTACTTTTGTTGATGTTTCATCAATTACTTCTTCAGAGTCTTCCCTGTATGTTGTACTACTGCTGTTTGCCTTAATGTGGTCATATAGGGATCTGCTTGTGGTTGCAGACATCCTTGTGGGTGATGGAAAGGTGATATCTTGATAGGTTTTTTTGTCCAGAGGGGGCGAATATATCTGACGTTCTTGTTTTCTTTTTGGTGATTTGGCTATTATCGAATACTTAGTTCTTCTAGATGGGTCATAAGACTTATATGATTCGTGTCTTTCATGAGCCTCTGTCCCGTTGTTTTTGTTTTTAGTTGGATTTAGGTTGGGGAAATTATCAGAGCGATAATTGTAATTGTTAGTAGAGTGTTCTCTTGTTTGTTTTTGTATGGTTCCATACTGCTTTGGGCATTGAGCTCTTGCCTCATAATAGGGTAAATTTTCAAAAGCCATTTTTCTCTTGATATCTTTCTGTCTTTCATATTCAGGGCATGTTCTTGATGTAGCTTGATGCTCTTCTCCACAGTAGATGCAGATAGGTTTTTTACCACATGATTGTGTTTCATGTTCTTCGGCAAAGTTGGCACAGCGGTTTTTACTGCGACATGAAGTTTGAAAGTGACCATATCTCAGACAGCTAGTACATTGGATTACAGGTGATATATAGGTAGATACTTTTGAGTAGTAGTACTCTATTTTTATGTCCTTAGGGAGTTTTTTTCCTGAGAATGTGACTATCATGGTTTCAGTTGGTATGTAAACTGTGTTGCCTTCTTGATATTTAGATCTTCTGTTGATTCTTCTGACAGATATTATTTTAGCACAAGATTTGGTGTGTTCAGAGAACTCTGTTGGTGTTATGTCTACTGGGATACCTCTTACTACTCCTCTGCAAGTTACCAAACTAACTGGAATAGCTGCTTCCAAGTTATTAGCCTTTGGAAATTCTGAATCTATGAAATCATTGGCGCTTTTAACTGACAGAAACTCAATGCCGAGTATTTGTTTTCCTTTACGTGTAATTTTAGATATACCTTGGACGTTTGCTTTTCTTAACTCTCTTCCTATTTTGATTGGGTGGATGTTACCAATATTTTTATCTTCTAGGTTTGATTTTATGAGAACCATGAATGGTCCTGTATCACCATAAGTATAATGTTTTATTAAGAATTTGTTATAAGCTAAATTGAAAGGGGAAGAGCCCTGGGGCCCTCCCTCGCTATCTGCATCCATCAGCAAGCAAGATTAGTAGTTTAGATACTCAAAGGAAAAATAAGGTAGAAAAGGATAAATAATTTTATTTTGGCACAGACTTACCTCCTTTTTTAGATTGTTTAACACTAACGAGCAATTAATATCAACAGTTATTAAGGGATCTTTCAAAATAAAAAACGGGAATTTTCGCAATCCACGTGTTCACTCCAGTTGCCTCGTCTCGCCATGATAAAAATCTGATTTGATCGGCCCACTGTTCACTGTTGCCAAATTTCAGCATTCCGGCCTAGTATTGTAGATGGCCATGCACTAATCAAAGTGCGTTCACAGAACTTTCACTCAACGGTTCTGCAACAGTTGTGTTTTCTGAACGCAGCCCCTAAAGATGGATGGCGTATTGGTGACATTATTGACGTGAAATCAGGTGCTCCAACAAAACTTTCAGCCAATCAGATATGACTTTTACAAATTTCGATATTTGCATCAAATTATCTAATTTGAAGAGTCGAGGCTCCGTTTACGGATATTTATAAATAATACGAACCTTTACATGACAAAGTCGTCCGGAAATTTTCTTTCCCCAGTGATAGAAAAATATGAAATTTTTTGGGTTGGCAACTTGGACCGAAGTCCCCTATTCATGGCCACCTAGAATACAAGGCCGGAATCCTAGATGTGGCAACGTGCCAACGTGGCGCACCTGTCAAATAGAGGGCCGATGAGAACGACTTGTAGGCCTACTACAATGGTGAGAAATATGAAATAAACCAAGCTATAGAACATTTTCAACAAATAAACATCGAAATATTTATAGGTAGACTAAATAAAATGAAAATGCAAAAGGTAATTTATTGATAAGAATATAAAGAAAATCAGCCTCTACCTTCCCCTACAGCTGACCAGACACCACCTTAAAATAATTATTTCTTCGCCTTTTATTTCTTAATAGACCTTTATTAATACAAACTGAACTACATACAATAATATGGGTACAACAGAATTCTTGAGAAGTAATATAAATAGTGGGTATTTAAAATCATTAAACTAGATAGAATGTACAGAACTATTGTAATTAAGAATTTTTCTTTTTTTACATTTTGTTTCATGATTATTATTTATATGTTTCTTATTAGCTTGTAATTTATCTTATATTGTTTTTATGGTTATTTATAAAAATTTTTGCTAAAATAGATGTCATTTCTAAAAGAAAACTGGTTCAGATAGAATAGTTAATCTGCCTCTAACTTTGACCTTCCTCATGGTCTTGTGTTTGATCACTAACCACAACATTTATACAATTTAGACATTCTAATTTTCTAGAAACTTTGAGACTTACATAACCAGCTCTAAACTGAACTACTAATTTGATACTTGTCGAGATGTTATTAGTAAACTAATATCATAAAGAATATTTACAAATTCATGTGTGGTTACTTGTTCATCTTATTTACGAATATTAAACAGCACAAGATTATTAATATTGAATTGAATTTGTCCATATTGTGCATTTTTATGCAATAAATTTTGCTCTATTCTTACCTCGATGTCCTCGATTATCATTGATTCAAATATTTTTATACTACACCTTACATCTGGTTCATCTTTGTCAAATCCGATCAGACATAAATATATAGGTACAGTTTGTTTGTTGATGACACTGCCACTTCTTTAAATGAACACTTAATTTAGATTTAAACTGTTCACACAAATTTAAAACATTCACTATCACATCACTGTTCAACAATTCCTCTTGTTGTTCCTGTTGTCTATCTAGTACCCTTCTTCGTATTCCAGGATTACTTCTTGCTGCTGGATTCTTCTTCACTGAAAGATATTTTGGGAGACTGGGAAATATTTGTGGTATTAGATTTTCCTTTAATACAGGTCTTTTCCTTGTAAATATCTATCACCATCCTTATCCTTGTACACTTCAGTGAATGAAATTTGATGTTTGATTCCCACTTCCCAGTTTGCACGTGGGATACTTCTCAACCATTTGTTCTTCACCTCATTACTTTGTGGAAACTTGAATACTGTAATATATCCTTCACTGTTGGGAGCATAACTAGAAGTACAACTTGGTACCAAACATTTCACAGGCATCTACAACAAAATAAAATATTTAATAGTACATGAGTAATTAACCTTATTGGCTTAATTTATAAATATACTTCATTTAGGTGAGTCCAATGTGGGATTGCTTAACAAGAATCACAAATTGGATAATAATATAAAAATTAGTCTTGGTTCAAGTCATCTCTTAACATTTTCAATGAGTTATAGAAAATTTGTAACCATACTTTATTTGATACAATTACCATGTTATGCCTTATATTTTATATGAGTCCACAGAACAGAGAGTATGTTTAGAAATTATACTGATGCTAAAATCTTTTTATTTTATATATATTATCAAATATCTTACCTCTAAAACTTAACACAAACAGAAGTCTTATGTTGAGCTTGTCAGGCTGTTAACTGCGAAAAAACGAGCACCAAGTTCATAAACTTGATTTAAAAAGATTGTACATACTATTACCAAAGAATACACCAGCTTAACAAGAAGCGAAGCTTCCGATCCTTTTTTATATGCGCATGTCTGAAAGGAGCCATTTTTATAATAAGATACTTGTCATACCTCATTTTGTCGACCAATTATATCGCCGATATTTGAAAATTTGATCCTTTTCTCAGTGTATTTAATAAGTTATCTATCAACGTCGGTCACTCAAGGTCATACATTTTTGATACCAAAACATCAAAGAGATTGCGTCGGGCTTCGCTTCTTGTTAAGCTGGTGTATTCTTTGCTATTACATACTTAAGATCACCTATTACATATCACGAATTATCAACATACGCGCATTATAAACGTAAATAAATATTATATCGACTGATTTCACGGTCTCGCCATGATAAAAATCTGACTTGATCGGCCCACTGTTCACTGTTGCCAAATTTCAGCATTCCGACCTAGTATTGTAGATGGCCATGCCCTATTGTAACCAAACTGGTACCAACATAAAAATATACAAAGACTTAAAACTAATCTTAGAACAGAAACGCAAAACATTATAACTTACCGGATAAACGACGTCATGGACAAGTCAGGCGGTCGTTTAACTGAACGCTTCTTTGTTGTTTGTTGATGTTGACAGAACAGATTATTATACATTAATTTTTCATGTAGTACGTACTGACGTAGGTACCGTAGGTAGTAAGGAATTAAAGATTCATTATTATTAACCTACTAGTTAGGGCTCTTTGAGAGTCCGGTACTATTTTCCACGTCTCCCAATTGCAATTTGAGCATATTTACTTAATATTTAGGTCAAATTATTGGGAAATATATAAATTCGGAATAATTCTACCATCGAATTAATTTCACTCAATTTTGTAAATTGTTATTTATAAACAGCTGATTGGCAACATTCTCAACGCGCAAGTCCGGCAACTTTCGTCCATTTGCTCGAGGTGGACGTGATGGCAAGTCGCCCAACGTTTATCTTTGTCAAACTGAACGCTGGCAAATTTCACTCGACGTCGAAAGTGAACGATATTTGGCGCGTTCGACGTTCAAAGTGAACGCGCCCATGTGGTTTGTGGTTGCCAACACCAAAATGGGAAACATGGGTAATCTGTGATGTGAAAGTATACGGTTGAGGAAACAAAACAAAAAGATTGAAATTATACGATATCATTTATACAATGACGATAGGTACTGAAAAAATCGATCCCTAAGGCTAAACTTAGACTGACCACAGCAACGCGACTAGTTTGTGTTTTTATTGTCGTCATTTGTCGTTGGAGACGACTTCACTTAACGACAATGGCAGTGATGGGTATTGACCGGTTAATAATTTTGTAAATCGGTCATTGGTTAATAACTAGTTATTAACTATTAATTTTTAACAAAAAAAATTGTTTATCAGATATTTGTGTTCTACCCAATATTACAAAGACTTTGACATAATTGAAGCTTATTTAAGATGTAAATATAATCTCCAGAATCCAGAAGTCATCGATAGTCTGCGCAATGCTATTTAATAGATCTGGAAAAATAACTGCACAAACTCCTGTGTTCGATTATTGGCTGTTAAAAGACTCAATACCAAAAAGTATACAACGGACTGTACTAGGTTCTGGTTCAGTTTGATTAATTTCTTTTGGTATTATTCATTAATGCTTCGGAAGATGTTGTTCAGGAAGTGTACACAGGCAGGAACTTCCGCGGACTGTGTAATACGAAGGGTTAAATCAACTACTACGTATTAATAAAATATCCAGTTTATCGCACTCGATCTTTAATGAACTAAACAACGTGTAAAGATCTTAACAACAAAAAACATGAGAAAATGTTACAAATAGAATTTCATGCCGCTACTTGGCACCACTGAGATCATATCGCTTCGCGTTTACTATTACTGTATTTGCATGCGTACAAAATGCAATCAAAAATTTATAAAGCCGCACTCCACTGTACAGGAAAAATACATGAACTAGTTACATCTACCAATACCGGCTTTTTTAAGTAGAAAGACACGGCAATGTCAAAGAGAGTTGGGTAGTGATTATAGTGGATCTTGATACTAGTCACGAAACTCCATTAGTTGAAAAGGTCCCAACAAGTTCAAAGTCACATAAATTACAACTTGTTACAGAGGGTGCTTTTATACACAGTACGAGAGAAGACATACACGGAACATGAGTGCTTTGGGTGACACACAGAAAGCTACTGGCGAAAAAGATCGTTTCTTTCGATTCTTCGATCTCTAACCGGACGTGGGGGAGTTGCGCTGAGTTTTGGGAAAGAGAAGGAGCGATACGTTTTTTAGCATGTAGGAAGAAATAGCTGAGTTAAAAATGGATATTTCGGCTAATCCATTGTCTTTAGGGTAAAGAAGCTTGAAATTCGTTACAACTGGGCAAGCCTAAATTACAATTTGTTGTATGTTTCTATGTGGGTAAGCTGAATTGAAGTGAGATGAGATATTGTTTTGTTTTCAGTGGAAAGTTTTTATAGGCAATACGTAAACAAAGCTGTGTTTTTTGTTATGAGTTTGCTACTGGGCTGGAAGAACTTTGAATATCAAGTAGACAGAGTCGGTTTAAGGAACTAAAGGGAAATATTTGAGTTGACTCGAGTGTGGCTTAAACACTTCAGTTTAAAAGGCAGTTTTTGGTTTTTGAACATCCTGGTTAATTTAAAACAATTTTTAACTTAGCGTTAATTAACGCTAAAAACTGGTTAATAGCATAGGTGGCTATTAACATTACCCATCACTGGACAATGGCAGTCAGTTTCAGTATGAAGAAACGAGGAGTGTCCAGTTGTCGCATTGCGAAGGCGGTCTGTCGTCCATGTGTTTTGCATTGAGCCACCAGCAATGACAATTTTGTGGGTGACACCTTCCACAGGTAGCGACCGTCGCTGAGATCAGCTACAAGAAGTCGTTCGTCTGAGTAGTGTTCTAATTCTATTGCATTATTAATATAACCACGACCTCCGCCCACTAACAACCACAATTATGAACTTGTCGTGACGCGTCGCTGTGGTTCGTCTGAATTTAGCCTAAGAATCGATTCGTTGTAAATATTTGAAGGTCACCGCTGAACAGCCACCCAGAACAGGAGACAAGAGCTTATTTACCCGACTCGGCTCCAACGTTGTAATATTTAGTAGTAACATAACAATATTGAAGTAAATATGTAAATATCAGAAAATAAGAAATAGAAAACTAAAAATAAACAAGAAGACCCAGGCCCAAACCCGGTTGATCAAAGTGTAACTATGTATAAAATTATCAGAAAATAAGAAATAGAAAACTGAAAAAAAAAACAGGAAAACCCAGGTCCAATTCCGGTTGATCAAAGTATAACTATGTATAAAAATATCAGAAAATAAGAAATAGAAAACAAAAAAAACAAGAAAGCCCAGGCCCAAACCCGATTGATCAAAGTGTAACTATGTATAAAGATATCAGAAAATAAGAAATAAAAAATTGAGAAAAAAAAACAAAAAAACCCAGGTCCAAACCGGGTTTCGAACCTAGAAATTCTGGGTTGAAAACTCAGTATCCTACCAACTGGGCTAAACTGCTCTCATTCAGTCACATCGAGTAGAAGGTTAAAGGCGGCTTGGACGCATGCGCACCTCAACTACTAAATCTGACGAGGTGAGGAGTGTTATGTTACTACTAAATTTGACAACGTTGGTGCCGAGTCGGGTAAATAAGCTCTCGTGAACAGGAGCACCTATCTGCAGCCCTCTAATGAGATGCTGTTGTTTTGCCCCCGCATGTTGAGGTGCGCATGCGTCAATGCAGCCTTCAACCTTCTATTCCATGTTACTGAATGTGAGTAGATTAGCCTAGTAGGTGGCATACTGAGCTCACAACCCAGAGATCCAAGGTTCGGTTTGAATCTGGGTTCCATTGTTTTTTGTAGTTTTCTATTTCTCACTTTCTGATATTCACATATTCACTTCAATATTTTTCTCCTATCATAATATATTGGAAAGAGCAGAATTAACACAAAATTCGAAAAATATATACAAATTCCTTTTTATCTGTTTCCTTCCACATCGTGTAAGCTTGGTTGCCTACAATCTAATTCAACTGGCAACATCGGATTAGAGGGCTGCAGACAGGTGCTCCTCCCAGAACTAGTGGTGGAGAACTATTGATAGTTCGCACCATAGGTTCGCACTATGGATACAGTTAACAGAACCAAAGTGAGCCCTGGTCAAAGAATACAACCAGTTAGGTTGTGTATTCTTTGCCCTGGTGGGCGTGTCCATGTCGCTGTAGTTGTATTTTTGTAGTAACAATTCGATATTTTGAATCGATAACCAAATATCGATACCATAAATGTCAACTGTCAAGAGATATGTAAACAAAGTCAAACTTGTTAAAAATGTAACTCTAAATATTAATAAATAAATTTATATTGGACCAAAAATAAAACTACCGTTTACCCTAAATGTCTATATTCTCAAATTACATGACTCTGTAGTAATGTCATGAAAAAGAATGGTCAAGTTTCTATGGAAAGCAATAAAATATGAACTGGTTATGTAGCCTATTCCTTCATCTATCTGCTTACACATCATGATCTTTTGGAGTAGAGCCGTCGAATGCCGTTTGTTAACTTTTTGTTTAATTCAAATCAATAGTGTGACCTATTTGGTATATTTAGAAATGTAATTTTTTCCAGTGTTCATTTTTCTTAACAGCCGAAAGGTAAAGTGCATGAGAGTGTTATATTGGAATATACACTTCACCACCACCAATTAGCTAAGTCTTATATATTTAGTTGTTATTTTAAACAAGAATGTATGGCAATATTTTTTTTCAATTTCTCATTATATATAAATAAGTACCTATATTAAATGCTGTTCTACATCAACTTCATTTCATTTGCTTTATTCAAACATAACAGAAATTAGAAACTATTTAATTAACAACATTGTTTTACAGTTTTACTTTATATATTTAACACATTACATTCCAAGTTCAAAAAAATGAAATCAATCACAAAATTGATGTGTAAAAACTACTTATTCAGTTGGGAATCACAAATAAAACAATTTTTGATTTTTCAAAATTTAATACAAATTTATAATCGAATATTAATTAATACATGGTGTTCTTATTGAAAAAAAAAAACTGTAGATGACTTCATTAATTGAAAGTATTTTTTTTATATATGGGCATCAACTACTTAGAATTATTAGCCCATCCACTCATGAATATTGTTTCATTTTTTTTTCTTCAAATATCTCTATAAAGGTTATTTGATCTAAGGAGGGTGGGTATTATTTTATCCGTATTTTTACTATTAAAACTTTTTTTCATATTTCCAGGTACGCGTAGCTGCCGCCTGCTTATTGCATATTTGGGGCAAACAATCAGAATATGCTGCACTGTTAATGGGGTTTTACAGGTACTGCACAGTGGTTGTATTTGTCCTCTCAGCATATAGCATGAAGTAAGTCTTGTATGACCTATTCTTAGTCTGGTAATTATTGTTTGTTCCTTCCGACTAAAATCCTGGAATGTGTTTTCTATTTCAATTGATGTTTTTATTTCTTGAAGTTGTGTTTGCTTACTCATCCATTCCCTTTTCCAGTTTTGTAATATTTTTTGCTTGAAGTGATTTTGTTGATCTTGGAATCTTACAGGTATGTCTTCAATTTCTTCACTATTAGTTGCCTGTTTGGCGGCTTCGTCTACAATTTCGTTGCCTTGAATCCCCACGTGACTGGGTATCCACATAAACTTCACTGTCTTACTTTGTTTTTGGAGCCAGCTTAATGAAGCCTGAATTCTTTTGACGAAAGGATCTTTGTTGAAGGTGTTTTCAATCGCCTCCAGTGAACTAAGAGAGTCACAAAATATCAGTGTTGTTTGGATACCCAGCTGATCAATATATTTCAAAGATTGCCAGATTGCATATAATTCGCACGTATATACACTCGAATTCCGGGGAAGAGTCCAAGAGAATTTTTGATTGTTACATACAAAAGCGCTTCCACAACCTTTCTCTGTTTTCGATCCATCCGTATATATAAGATGACATCGTCCATGATTTTCCACTATTAGATTAATTTCTGTCATATATATGTCTTTTGTGTTATCTTGTTTGTTATAAAGCGTACATTCTTTGTATACTTGTGGCTTATTATTTGTCCATGGCGCAGTGTCATATTCATCAATAGGGTATGTGCTGTTCAATACTTCCTGTAACCTCCCAATTAATTCATGAATTCTTCGAGTTGCTGGTCTGATAATAGTGCTTCGGTGGTCAAATACGTCAAACTGTTCTTTTGAGAAAATCTTAGTATATACTGGATGTGACTGTTGAGACCACATCTTAATTGCGTAGTTAATTAGCAGGGTTTGTCTCCTATATTTTAAAGGAGGTACCCCCGTTTCACTGCATGAAGAAAAATATGGGCTTGTTCGGAATGCTCCCAATGCAAATCTTAATGCTTTCCCTTGTATTGATTCTAAAATTTGTAATTTTGATTTTCGTGCGGATGAATATATGATCGACCCGTAATCAATTTGAGAGAGAATTATAGATTTGTACAATGTTATTAGCATTTTCCTGTCGCACCCCCAAGTTAAATGTGCCATAACTTTTATGAAATTTAACCTTCTATTACATTTATCTGCAATGTATTGAATATGTTCTTTCCAAAATAACTTTTCATCTAATATTAGACCCAAAAATTTTGTGGAATTTTTTTGAATAATTCTTGTCCCATTTAAGTTTATGTTAGGTTCCCGATGTGGTGTGTGTGGTGTGAATGTATGTATGTGTATGTGTGATTTTTGGGGTGACATTCACTGAGACCTAAAAGATCTATTGTGCCCCCTTACTTCTACTCAGTTTCTGAGGAGAGTCTCAGAAACTAGTAGTTCCTTTAGTTCTGTTTCCCGGAGGAATTTTAGGATGTCTGCAGGCTTCAACTTAGGCAAATGTTCCTCTTCTATCCAGTAATCTCCCAGGTGCTGTGCTCTAGGATTCTGGAGTGCTGTGCAGTTGGAAAGTATGTGGATGGAGGTTTCTTCTTCCATTCCACAAAATCTGCATTCTTCTTCCTCCACTATTTTGAGCTTTTTCAGGTGCCCATTCAGGCGACAATGTCCCGTTAGGATCCCTGTCAAAACTCTTAGCGCAGTTTTACTTTGACTTATGCATTCTTTTGATCTCAACAGGTTGTAGTCACCCAGAAGAGTCTTTGATTGTATAAGTCCTACTGGAGCTAATAACCCTTTTAAACGGTGAGGGCTTTCTAACGATTGGGTATGCCGATGATATCGTTGTCCTTGTTGTTGGAAGGCACATTACCGTTCTCAGGGACCTCATGCAAACGGCTCTGAATAGGTACATGGGTGGTGTAACGAACACGGACTTGAGCAGGGGTACGGGCACTTGAGACCACCCCCTCCACTTTCCTTGTGGCCCCGCCTCCTCCCCTCCACCTTCCTCGTGGCCCCGCCCCCTTCCAAATCAGAGGTTGCTATTGGCCGCCCCGGTTGTGGTGGCCCCGCCCCCCGTTGTGGTCTCCCCGTTGCTATTGGTCGGCCCCCTCCACTTTCCTTGGGGCCCCGCTTCCTCCCAACCCCCCTTTAGGACCCCGCCCCGCGTTGTTATTGGTCGGCCCCCTCCACGTCAAACGTCACATGTCAAACGTCGTTGTCACGTCAAATGTCAAACGTCACATGTCAAACGCCACATGAGTCACGTCAAACGTCACGCTATCACGTCAAACGTCACGTTGTCACGTTGTCACGTTGTCACGTCAAACGTCACGTTGTCGCGTCAAACGTCACGCTATCACGTCAATCGTCACGTTGTCACGTCAAACGTCACGTAGTCACGTCAAACGTCACGTCGTCACGTCAATCGTCACGTTATCACGTCAAACGTCACGTCGTCACGTTGTCACGTCGTCACGTTATCACGTCAAACGTCACGTTGTCACGTCGTCACGTTGTCACGTCAAACGTCACGTTGTCACGTCACGTTGTCACGTCACGTTGTCACGTCAAACGTCACGTCGTCACGTTGTCACGTCAAACTTCACATGTCAAACACCACATGTGTCACGTCAAACGGCACGTTGTCAAACGTCACGTTATCACGTCGTCACGTCAAACGTCACGTCAAATGTCAAACGTCCGGGCTTTTTACGAAAAAGTGAGGTTATGAATCAACTGACTCAGTTTATCTGATAAGTGCCTGAAGAAGTCCATCTTTGGAGCATCGAAAAGCATGAAGCAGTAATCGACAAAGACCAGAAGCTCAAGAAGTAATCGGACCAGAAGAAGAAGAGATAAGTATTGCAACAGCTCGTGTGAATTGCAAGAAGTATCAACAAGTCGTGTGAATTAGTATCAACAATGAGGATGTAAGAGGACCAGAAGAAGTGAAAAAAAAGAAGAAGAGATATTGCAATAATTGCAAAAGTGTGTGATGTTTAGCAGAGTGTGCGTGGGAATGTCCACGACAGTTGACATGGGTGGTAAAACAAACAACATGATGAAAAATTATCAAACAACTATTAACCTATATTATTGAATATGCAAGCTCAACAATTAAAATACACTGAAGCAAAATCAAACACGATATATCATTATAAATCAGCATAACCTCACTATTGAGTACCACGTGTTTTGAACGCTTTGTTTTACCACCAGACTAGTTTGTGACGTCACGTGGACATGCCCTATTGGGATGGTGAGCCGAGTAGCCTGGCCTCTTAACATAGACTAATTTTATTAAACTTAACAACACAAATTCATCTAGTTGAAGATTATGACGTCAATGAGATAACCTTTCAACCTTGGCCTATTAATAAAACAAATATAGACTTAGGCCCGGTTGTAGACGCATAGTTCAACTGTGGCTCTGCGTTGAACCGAGTTTAATTGCAAATTTTTGTTGTAAGTACGTCAGTCACTACTGATCTGTGGTTCAAAGAGAAGTTCACGTGAACGGTCCTCGAAGGGCGTTCAAAGGCAGTTCAAGAGGGTTTTGGCATTTGACGTTAAGTTGTTAACCTTAAAAAGTGAGGTTGAATATCTGATAATTCATTATTTCAATCAAAATGAACGAATTATTAGAAGAATTAACCGACGATGAAGATTTTTTACAAATTTTGAATGGTTTTTTACATCCTAGAAGACCGCAAACCTTTAGAAATAGACCCAGTCATTTTGAAATATGGTCTGATATCGAATTTAAATGTAGATTTCGATTAGAAAAATGAGCTGTTAGATTTGTAATCGATGTAGTTAAAATCGCAATGTTAAATCAAATTCAACAGCGCGGTTAAAAATCGTATTCTGAACCACCCGATGTAAACAAAATTATTGAGAGCGCAATATTACATCGTAGCTAACTTCACTAATATTATGTTGTGTAATAGAATTTACCTAATTTTTAAGTTATTGGTCCGATTATGTAAAGCAAGAGGTGAAGGAACCAGAAGGAAGAAGACTTTTTTAGAGGAACTATTTATTTATCATTTTCATTTAAAAAATGGATGGCGTTTGCATTTCCTGGATTTTTTAAATGTGGCTCTAAGTATAAAATTAATTTCTTTATTTAGCCTGTAATAGGCAATGAAAAGGTCTTACGGTATATCAAACGGATTTTTCTTTCTATACGCATATAATTCCTAAAAAATATTTCAATTTATACTCTAAAATTTGGCTTATTTTTTTGTTTCGATATTGCTAATACACACCGTCCCTAAATGGGATGATATTGATGTTCATTTTTACAGATTTCATGAAAATTTACAATTCAACTTATAACAAACAGTGTCAAAACACTCTTAACGTCGAATATTTTGGTCGGCGTTAACTAACATCTCTCGATCTTGAAGATTTACAGCGCTGTTACCGCTAACATTTTTGTATAGAATAAGGCCATAAGGATATTAAAATATTCTCTTCTTTCGAACTGAAATTTGTTGATCTTTTTTATTTGCTTTCTCCATTAGTTTTCCACACAAAATACAACAACCACCACCTTTTTGTTTACAACCACATACACCTAATATACAAAATTGATTTATATCTACAATATGCTTTCTAGGAAATTACCGATGGTAATTCTCAATCAACACTGTCAGTCAACGATCAAGTTTGGCATGGGACATTAAAATTTCAGATGAAAAGCGTAGTTCAGTGCTACCAACGTGACCTGAACGGCGTTCAACCAAACTAATGCTGATCTTGCACTCTACAACGAAAACCAAAATGAACTCGGTTCAAAGTTGACTGGCAGTTCAGTTAAACTAACGTTCACCTGTGACATCTACAACCGGCCCTTAAACTTACACAAATTCATCGTAGAATGTTAATTTTAAACCACAACAGGTATAATTTTGCAAAATTATTTCTCATTAATATGATATGCAAACGAGCCGAAGAAGTGACATCCATTTTGCATCTAAATGAGAGCGAATATGTTCGTTAGACGCATTGTTTCAGACGCGTAGGTTGATGCGCCGGGATGTATCGGAGAGTACAAAGAAAAATCTATGTGAATTAATCATAATATCTATTATTTTAACATATACACATATGATTCTTGATCTATAGATTAAACTGAATGACGCTATTTATCCACAAAGTGCTATGACTCATGTCATAAGATTGGGAGAAATGAGAATTTAATTAAATCAGAAAACATATTGATTTATTCATAAAAAGATATAATTTTGCTAAGTAAAGTCTTTAGCTGTTCTTTTAATCCTTCATTGGGACACGGTATTCCAAACCGGTTCCAATTAAATCTTCCAGCTTCCATTACCTTCTTTGTATATTCGCTGAATTTATAATATGTGTCTCCTTTCAAGAAATATATATATCCATCAATGAACTTCAAGGCACTTGTTATACCCAGTGGTAGGCCTGGAAATTGATCAGCAATTCGTCCACGCGTCTTTAATAGGAAAGGAAACATGGTAAATTCGATATAATTATAGGTATCGTAAAAAACGAAATTTCTACCATGATGGTCTTGAAAAACTGCATTGATTTCTTTGAATTTAAAATTAATATTATATCTTGTTATGCGTAAATCTGGGAAAGATGATGTAAGAAAGTCTTTAGTGGTGTTGTCGATTACCAAAAGGGAACCCTCAGAATTTTGAAAAATATGCGATAAGGATGAAGACTTAAGTTGTGCAGGAAGGTAATCATGAAGATCATCAGGACTTGAGGGGATTCGCATATCATTTAAATCAAATTTCCATAAAAAATTTTCGTGTCCAACATATAGTCGGAAGTTTGGAAACGACGGAGCAGTTGCCAGAAACATCAAGCTTGGTATTGTTATATCGCATAAATTTTTGATTGTTGTACTAGGATGGTTCTTATGATGTGTGGGAGTAGTGGTTGTGGTTGTTATCAAAGGTTTGGTCGATGTCTTGAAAATTTTAGGCCCATAGAGAGCACTCATACCCAAAATATCATCTTGATTGATGGTCTGTATGTTTTCATGATACCAAGGATACATTATCGCATCTTGAACATCACTGTGTCCTAAACCTAAATTATGACCAATTTCATGAACTAATACCATTAGAAAGTTAGTTTTTCCATCTGGTGGAGTGTTTAGTTCGATAAAATCCCAATTTTCGTCACTATCAATATGAAGCTCAATGCATTTATCATTACCTGTGGGAAAAAATGCATGTGCAAGTACCTGCCCTGGTCCATCAAATGGAAATTGACAAGCATTATTTCCACCACAGTCAGCTCGATTCCAATGTCCCTTTCGTCCAAAGGATATGGTAATGTCAGGTTTATGTTGTATCGGAGAGATAATTTGTGTGAAATGAAAATTGGAAACTTCTTCCCACATACTAAAAGCTTTTTTGTTAACTGCGTCAGTGTAGAATTAACTCTAGGGAAATACCAATATAGGTTGGTATTGTTCCATTTAGAATAAATTTTATAATTGTTTTCAGCTTGAGCACATCGAGGTTTGGATAGCAAACGTAATGTAGCATCATTCAAATCACCACTTAGGTTAGGTTAGGTTTGTGGTGAGTGGGTCTATAAGGTACTTTTAAAATCGGTGGTGCTGCCATCAGTAGTGTTTATGTAGCCATATTTCAATATCAACAGAATGCAACCAATCATAATGATGATCTGAATAAGAATGGTGTTTATGTCGTTCAACATCTATATATATATTATATAATTTAACGTGACTTGACAAGTCGTTTACATTTTAGTAAGTTTCAAGAAAACACCAATAATATACAACTATTTATTTAAATCATTGATAACTTCAAGTTTATAAAAGTATACATATTCTCTGAGAGCGTTGTTTAACATATCGTTTGGGGTTATGGAACAAAATGCATATAAAATTTGTAAAGGACTTTCGGAGGTGATAGTTTTACAGAAATCCAAAACATTATAATAATATTGACAAAAATTCAAATTTTCCAAAGCAGATATACGTTGTATAATTAAATTATTTAATTTTAAAATTTGGGATACTTCTTCTTCATCCATGTAGTACTCAACGTCATGTTTCCTCACAAAAATTACCTTACAATCATCGTAATTTAATGGGGTAATGGTGCAGTAGTCTCCACATGGAATCGACTCAGGTTTGAACTCGTCTCCGGTCATCTGTTGCGTCATTATTGAAATAAAGTTCTGCCATTCGTGAGTGCTGAAAGATATTTTGCTGAGCTGCTTCGATAGAATAACAGCAGGCGTAAATGATCTTGCCGGGACTAATTCCACATTTTACTTCATAAACGGAAATTGAATATTGTGTTGAAAGCAGGTACACATTTTCAGACTTTGCAGCAAACTCATACTTTTTCAAAATTCTATTCAGCTCTGCAGTATAGTTATTATCACTACTACTACTATCGTCACCACCACTACCTTGATAACTCATGTTGCTAACTGAGTTTGAGATCTGAGACGACTCCAATTTATAGCGTGTGTGGCCTTTTACGTCATAAAACATCAACTCCATTAATCCAGCTGTTATGTTTTTTGTCTAAGCCTAACCATTTCACGAACAGTTTCTTGCCTTTACGTTTAAGAACTTTTTCCACCAAGTAAACGTCCGGATTCGATGTTTTCTGTAGTTCTTCGTCATAGAAGCAGCCGCTGATTGGTGTCCCTTGCATGTCTTCAAGTAAATACGTAGCAGGATTGGTAATTTTAACTTTGGTGATTTTAAATAGTTCTGTAGTCCAATTGGGTGTATATCCTTTTTCAAAGACATGTTTTGCCTTGGATATGCGCACAATGTCGCCAACTTTAAATTTTCGTGGACCGGCTATCTTTAAATGACTATAGGTGTTATTCAAAATAGATTTTTCGTTGGATTTGTTGACTTGAGAAGGCCTATATTTTGTTGTGGAATGTTTTGTATTGTTGTAGTTTTGAGTAATTTCAGGCAGAATATCAATCCATTTGTAATTGCCATTTAAACTGAAATACTTGTAGAGTTTCGATTTCAAAGTTCTTATAACACGCTCTGCCATAGAAGCTTTCATTGTACTAAATACGCTATAATGATTTATGTTGTGTTTTCTCATTAAATTTTGAAATTTGCTGTTGTAAAATTCCTTTCCCTGATCAGATTGCAGATTTTTTGGTATTCGTCTAGTGTGAGCGAGAATGTCCGAGAATGCCCGAGTGATTTCCTCTCCGGTCTTCGTTTTTAGTGGGCGAGTCCACACAAACTGTGAAAAACAATCAATAACGACCAGTATCATTTTATAATTCCTATTTTGCGATGCAAAATTCCTCATCTCCGCAAGATCCATTTGCCAAAGATCGTCAAGGCCCTTAATGATAGTGCGTCTCCGAGGGAATTTTTTCCGTATCGGTTTGTGGAGCTCGTTTACGAGTTGAATCTTCTCCTTGGTGTGCATATTATGATGTATTACCGGCTAGCTTCAGCTCCAGACTGTGAATGCGGTTATTGTTATTCGTATCCATAACCTTAATATATTGTTCTCAATATCTGAAATGTTACTTTTCAAATCAGAGAGGGTTCTGATATTTTCTGTAAATTCTTTTCTCAATCCACGTATGCTTGTATTCGTAGAAGCAGTAAATTATTTTCGAATAAAGGCTTTTGCTGTGGCAATTGATTCGTCAACATATTTCTTCGTAGCCATATCCCTACCTGCTACAGGGGGATTTCGCGAAATGAATGCATCAATTTCGTTAGTTTTATTTTGTAGGTTATCAATATTCGCCTGTAATATGGGAATTTTAGTCTTATGAAGCTCATTTCTTATTTCGTTCAATCCTACTTCTAAATCCTTTATATTTTGGTCTTGTTGCTGCAGCACCACACCATGTGTTTGAATTAATGGCGAGTTGGTAGCACGTAGATCATTCAACTGTACATCAGCATATTTTTTTGTTGCAGCGTCACCATCTGTTGTCGGTTCCTCAACAGTACAAATTTTCACATTTTCAATATCAATATTACCGTCGGGTGTGAGAGGAAACGTAATTTTTCCTGGTAAATGCGCATAGGGCGTTTGATGTCTATGTCCGAATTTATCGACTGGCATAATTGAAATGAACAAGTTTCAACTTGTATTATTCTATTATATCAGCCTCCTTGAGCTCATTGATAATTGCTATTATTTCGTTGTCGTGTGACGTATTACCTGCCTCTTTTGAAGCAATCAACAACTTCAAACGATCCACCAATTCATTGACATCGTCCCAATAAATATACTCCATAGGTTTATCATTATATGTTAAACGATCGATGCCTTTTCCTTTTACTGAAGGAATCGATTTTAGACGAGTCAATACCTGAGACGATCTATTCGTCGTCGTTAGAGATTTTGTTTTGAATAAAGGTTTTATGATGTAGTGATATTTTTCAGTACTTGACCCCTTAAGACGATCTAACGTGTTTAAATGAACTTCAGTTGTTGTCAAAAGATTTTTATAGTTCTGTAAATCTTGATCATTGTAACTGGGGTCTCGGTAAAATAGAAGCTCATACAAGCCTGGTGTTCCAATTACATATCTTCCTCCTTTGTTTTTCTCAGGTAGTATGTTTATATTACCGGTTTTTCCATCAAACGCAATTCGACGTTTGCCTAATGACCAACCGATTTCATCATTGTATATTGGACCATAATTTTTATCAATTTTATCATCTTTTTGGAAGTAATCTTCAATGAACTGATGACTGATATTGGCAGGTAATTGATCCAAATAGTCTGCGACAGCTTCCTGGGAAATTTCGGGGCGCATCTCTTCTTGAGATTCAGAACGTGTAATATTGCCGGATTCATCGGTTTCGGCCACCGGTTCCGTTTCGAGAAAAGGTGTAAACACATCATCAGGTTCTTCTTCTTCTTCCTTCTTTATTTCCTCTTTTGGATTTAAATTTTTAATTGTTTTTTGTAATGTTTTTGAGGATTGCACAATTTCTTCAAGTGGTTTAGATATTGGCTTGAATAGTTTATTTATGGACTCATCTTGCTCTGTTTTACCTAATTTCAATGCTAGGTATTTTTTGCGAATCGATCTGGCAAGTTCAGACACTTTTTTCTTGCGCAATGCAGTAGCAACCTTATCGTCAGACATATTGGTGTGGACTAAAGATGCAGCTTACAATTTTATATATTTATTGAATCCTTTGCGATACCTGCCATCGTTCAAGGTGAAATCCTTCACAATGACCAAAGTGCCATAACGGTCAGACCAGCACTTTGAACACATATTTTTAAATACGTCAAATGTCATGTCTGGAAATACGTGTTCGTCAAATATATGTTTCAAGTTTATCTCATCCTGCTTGAATAACACAATAACATTACAATTATCGCGTATAAGCTGTTTCGGTATTTTTGAGTATGTTTGACAAAGATATGCAGCATCAATATCTTTATGTCTACACATGGAATAGTATTCACGAATTTTCTGCTGACCGTCACAGGCTACGTCATCGAATAAAAAGACAGAATTTGGTCGAGCTTTATCTGGACTTATTATTTCCTCGTTGTCTTTAAATGGAAAATAGCCAACGCCCTTGACTTGTGCTATAACTTCTTGCAGCAATTAATACTTTGGTTGGAATAACGATTTTGAATAGACATAAACATTTTTGAATTTCGCGCCATTTGGATTGAATAGGAGCGCCAGCACGGCGTTCGTCTTTCCACACCCGCTGGGACCGCATATAATGGCACGGAAAGAATTTGGTAACAATTTACCATGTTTGCCGATCGATGGCGTTGAGGTGAAATCCAGATTTTCAATGGGTATAGTCTGTTCTTGTTTAATTATTTTCATTGTGTGTGTCGTTTTTCGTAGTACTACTCTTTAAATATATGTGTCACCACTTACGCGTATCATTCTTAATGTTGGTGTTTGAAGGAGAAGGTCTCTTAAATTCTCTCATCAATAAACTACCTATTGAACTTCACTTACCTAGCTATCAGTACTGTGGACGTAAGTAAACCACCCCCACCACTGCGGAAAATTAATTGTTTTTTTGTTAGCTGGTACAAAATTGGAAAAACGTCTTGATCGTGGAGATTCGGGCATTAACCCCTTGGACGCAGCTTGTAAACAACACGATATTTCTTACTGGATGAATAAGTCTCTCGAAGAACGACACAAAGCCGATCAGATACTTGAAGATAAAGCTTGGGCACGCGTCAAATCAAAAGACGCTTCACTGGGAGAGAAAACTGCTGCACTACTTGTAACAGGCGGAATGAAGGTGAAAAGAAAGCTGGGAATGGGTTGTCGTCGCAAACGTCGTTCCTTGCATCGAGATGTTATTCTAAAAGTAGGAAAGTCATTGAAGAGAGGAACATCTTTGAAAGACACCGCAACGTTTGCCTTACGAGCAGCCAAAGCACTTATTAAAGAATTTGGTGGCAAAAAAGAAGTTGAGGTTCCTCGAGTAATACCTGTAGCGAAATCCGGAGGTTTCCTACCACTTATCCCTTTGTTTGCCGGTCTTTCGGCATCTGGAGCTTTGTCAGGTGGTGCTGCTGGGATTGCAAAAACCGTCATTGACGCAAAGCATGCGCAAAAGGAATTGGAGGAAGATGTACGTCATAATAAGGCTATGGAACGTGTAGGATCTGGCCTGTACTTGAAAAAGTATCCAAAAGGCGGCTTCGGATTGTATTTAAAAAAAAACTAAAAAAGCTACCCAATCATGCACTATCTGACTTTGACATTGCGCATTATGTAAAATTACTCAAAATCACACATTTTCGAGGAGTTTTCATGCGAGACACTCTCCCCAAAGACGGTCCTCGAAGACAAGAATGCACAGTGGTTAATTTAGATGTCTCTAAGAATAGAGGGAGTGATTGGGTGGCTTACAGAAAGATAAACAACAATGTAGAGTATTTCGATTCATTTGGTAATTTGAAGCCACCGAAAGAAGTTGTTGAATATCTGGGAAAGAGTGTGAGAATTTTCTACAACAATACCCAATATCAAAACTACAATCAAATAAATTGCGGACATTTGTGTTTGAAATTTCTACAGCAATGACGGTACTTTTACTACAACATATCTACCATGGAAAAACATTGAGTAGTTTTACTGCCGAAGAACTAAAGCACTTTCCCATTGAACATCTAATAGAGTGTGTAAGACCTTGGGAATGAATATCGAGGAAATTTTGAACTACAAATACGACTACCTTGTCTCATCCATTACAACCGACCTGATTGGACGACGCATTGTGACGGTCCTCCGAGTTCTCAAGCCACTTGTTTTCTTTGTAACAATAAATAGAATGAACAAGTAGTATTATTTAAATTCAAACATCATCCCAATTTCCATTAGTCACCATGTCACAGTTGCTGAGAGTAAACAGCATCAATCATGAATTTACCTTTCAACCTACTACGCCTATTGTGCTCGATCCGAAGAATGATTACGAAATAGCTCTACGAGCTTTTCATTCTTATCACAGTATACCAAACATTGAAAATTGCATTTTTTACTATTACGATACCAATGGCAAGTTGCAAAGTTTTGATTTTCCTACAGGATGTTACGAAATTGCCGATCTTGAAGCGTTTATCCGAGATAAATTGGGTGCGGGCAATTCAACTAGACCGGTATTTTCACTAAAACCCAATCACAATACATTGAAATGTGAAATTTCCAGTAAATACAAAATTTCATTCAAAGAAGATAATAGTCTTGGGAAAATTTTGGGTTTTTCACCGAAAATACTCGACGCAAACAAAATACACTCGTCAGATCTCCCCGTCAAAATCATTAAAGTATCTAGTATCCGCTTCGAATGTAACATTACCACTGGAGCCTTCGATGCAAACAGACCTGCTCATACTATATACGAATTCGTCATACAAGTGGATCCAGGATATTCCATAGACGAAATTCCTCATAATTCAGCCTCATAAGTCAGCCTGTAAACTTTCGTGGAGAACTAAGTACGTTGGTGTTGGAGCTTAGAGCGCGAAGCAAATGGGACTAATAATAAATCATAAAAGACAGTCTACAGAGCATTCAACTTCATTAGATAAGCTACCATCAAAGCTGAAGCAGCTCACGTTCGCAAACAAATTGGTTCTGCAATCGTTGGGTTTTAAATTGAAAAGTGACAACAATGTATGGAAAACGTCAACGCCAAAACGACAACATGCCTTCAATGTTTGATATCTACCGTAAGCCGATGTTTGACGATTCAATTCGAAAGGCTGAATACAGAACCTATGCTCCATTTATAAAGTCATTCAATTGCAGTGACATTGTGGAGTTTAGCATTAATCAAGTTGATTCGTTCTTTGCAATGAGCGAAACTTTGTTGTGCATTAAAGGTTCGCTTGAAGTACACGGAGCTGGTGACGTAAAATTAGCAAATAATGTTGGAGCCTTTCTATTCGATTCATGTACGTACAGTGAAAGTGCCAGGGAAATGGAAACAGTTCGGGATCCTAGAATAGTGAGTGCCGTACGTGCTATGATATGTTATAACCAAGAAGATTCCAATCATATGGCTATAGCCGGCTGGAATTACCCGAAAGATCCTATTCTGAATAGCAGCGACAAATCCTTTAACCTTCAAATATCCCTCAAACATATTTTTAACATTTTCAACGATTATCCTATGATTACATGTGGTCGACAAACGATACGATTAGTTCGAGCACGAAATGATAATGATTGCATATATATCACGGAAAAGAATGTCTCTGGTACGCTCTCTACTACAATTGCTAAGATTAACATTACAAGTGTTGAACTGAAAGTTAAACATATCTTTCCTAATGACGATATAAAATTGGATCTCATGAGATCCATTCAAAAAGATACACCTATAGATTCCATTTAGGAAGTGGGAGTTACACGAATTACCCTCAATTACTAAAGGAGCAAGACGTGAAGTTTGGGCTGTTAAAACATCCACTTCCGTTGAAAGACCTCGTTTTGTTATTGTTTTCTTTCAAACCGACAAACGTAACTTGAGTACAGCTGACCCGACTTTATTTGACAATGCCGACGTACAAAGTATAAGACTGTCACTTAATGGTGATTATTGGCCCAATGAAAGAATGCAATTGAATTTTGGTAAAACGGACTACAATGAAGCCTATTTTAACTATACTGAATTCTATCCCAACTACGCAAACTCCACACAAAAGCGCCCCCTGCTGGATTATTCTTCATTTAAGAAACGGGCATTGTTTGTTATCGACTGTTCGAAACAAGAGGAAAGCATGAAGGCGTCCACTGTCGATGTAAAACTTAACATTAAAGCAAACATAGGCTTTCCCGAAAATACCAAAGTCTATTGCATCAAAATTCACGATTGCGTAATGGAATACTTCCCCCTCTCCGAAATTGTTAAAAGCTTGAACTAGTTGATGATTAGAGTTAGTGTTCGAGCAGACGTCAACATGAGAGTAGCATTCGTAGACATTCAAGGTTTTGTCGTAGATGGGCTTTTCGTTGCCAAAGAACTCAGCATAGAAATTGGTTTCAAAAGTTCGCATTACATATTTTTACCTCCGCAACCTTTTTCTACATTAAGTAATGCGGACAAAAAGACGACATCCTACTTGGAAAGGAATGTGCATGGCATTCGATACTCTTCAGGAGATGTAGAATATTCTAAAGTAAATGAGATATTGGAAAGCAAACTATTGTATGCTGCAGACTACATTTACGTTCGCGGTCAACAAAAAGCGGAATTTCTGCTGAAGAAATGTCACGGTGTTTTTCCACACATTATTGATGTTTGCAAATTTGATGGTACACCCTGTGAAACTGGAAACTTTGCTCAAGATCCAAACCCCTGTCACGCCTCTGGACTGTACTCGTGTACCGAACGAAATGTACAACGCCTCCGCCACTGGTTTTCTAATGTTGTATTACCATTATAAATAAAGTTTTTTAAAAAACATGGGTTTTATTGAAACACTCTGTATATTCATCAACTTTTATATGAAGATTCAAACTTTCGTTTTACAATTTTCAAAATTGAAACAAAAATAAATACTAATATTATGCATGACATGACAAAAACATTATAAAGTCTATATTTGTTTTATTAATAGGCCAAGGTTGAAAGGTTATCTCATTGACGTCATAATCTTCAACTAGATGAATTTGTGTTGTTAAGTTTAATAAAATTAGTCTATGTTAAGAGGCCAGGCTACTCGGCTCACCATCTCAATAGGGCATGTCCACGTGACGTCACAAACTAGTCTGGTGGTAAAACAAAGAATTCAAAACACGTGGTACTTAATAGTGAGGTTATGCTGATTTATAATGATAGATCGTGTTTGATTTTGCTTCAGTGTATTTTAATTGTTGAGCTTGCATATTCAATAATATAGGTTAATAGTTGTTTGATAATTTTTCATCATGTTGTTTGTTTTACCACCCAAGTCAACTGTCGTGGACATTCCCACGCACACTCTGCTAATCATCACACACTTTTGCAATTATTGCAATATCTCTTCTTCTTTTTTTTCACTTCTTCTGGTCCTCTTACATCCTCATTGTTGATACTAATTCACACGACTTGTTGATACTTCTTGCAATTCACACGAGCTGTTGCAATACTTATCTCTTCTTCTTCTGGTCCGATTACTTCTTGAGCTTCTGGTCTTTGTCGATTACTGCTTCATGCTCTTCGATGCTCCAAAGATGGACTTCTTCAGGCACTTATCAGATAAACTAAGCCAGTTGATTCATAACCTCACTTTTTCGTAAAAAGCCCGGACGTTTGTCATTTGACGTGACGTTTGACGTGACGACGTGATAACGTGACGTTTGACAACGTGCCGTTTGACGTAACACATGTGGTGTTTGACATGTGAAGTTTGACGTGACAACGTGACGACGTGACGTTTGACGTGACAACGTGACGTTTGACGTGACAACGTGACTTGACAACGTGACGTTTGACGTGACAACGTGACAACGTGACGTTTGACGTGATAACGTGACGACGTGACAACGTGACGACGTGACAACGTGACGTTTGACGTGATAACGTGACGACGTGACTACGTGACGTTTGACGTGACAACGTGACGTTTGACGTGATAGCGTGACGTTTGACGTGATAGCGTGACGTTTTACGCGACAACGTGACGTTTGACGTGACAACGTGACGTTTGACGTGACAACGTGACGTTTGACGTGATAGCGTGACGTTTGACGTGACTCATGTGGCGTTTGACATGTGACGTTTGACATTTGACGTGACAACGACGTTTGACATGTGACGTTTGACATTTGACGTGGAGGGGGCTGACCAATAACAACGCGGGGCGGAGTCCTAAAGGGGGGTGGGGAGGAGGCGGGTCCCCAAGGAAAGTGGAGGGGGCCGACCAGTAGCAACGGAGGAGACCACAACGGGGGGCGGGGCCACCACAACCGGGGCGACCAATAGCAACCTCTGATTTGGAAAGGGGGCGGGGCCACGAGGAAGGTGGAAGGGAGGAGGCGGGGCCACAAGGAAAGTGGAGGGGGTGGTCTCAAGTGCCCGTACCCCTGCTGACTTGCAGTTAATCCTGCCAAGGCTGAGATAGTTGCTTTCACCAAA